>ML807594.1:424542-434724 GCA_009831015.1 Picea engelmannii
TTATTTTAGGAATGTCTTTATTTTGTTATTATTTTCTTATTAATACATATAATGCTTTATTATTATTATTAACTTTATTAATATCTTTGTTATTTACTATTTTATTTTTGCTAAATTTATTTATAATCTATAAATTAATTTTTAGATTATTAATATATTATTTTAATAATGTATCTATTTTGTTTTAACTTATTTTATTTATGCTATATTATTTTCTATTTTATAAATAATTGTTATTTAATATTTATTTTATTATTGATAATCAATTAATAATTAATCATTTAATTTTTATTAATTAATAAATATTAATTTCTAATATTTAATTAATTAATTTTTATTAATTAAATAATAATTTGTTATTATTTAATAATTATAAATAAATAATTATTAATTCATTATTATTAAATTCTTATTATTAATTGATTATTATTTAATTATTTTTAATACTTTATTAATAAAATTATTACATATATTTATTATTATTATTTTTAATAAATTATTTAATTAATAATAATATTAACTAAAAAATTATTAATTTTATTTTAAATAATAATTTAGTAATTACGAAATATTATTTAATTATTACATTTAAAATGTATAAATATGTTCATGGTTGTGGCCATGCATGTTGGTCGTCAACTAGCAACAACCACATTAAGTAAAAAGTGGTTGATATACGTCGATCGGCGCCATTTTCCACTTTTTTTAATTAATGGCGCCACTTTTTACTTAATGTGGTTGTTGCTAGTATTTACTATTTGTAGAATTAAAATTGTCATAATAGTAAGAAACACATTGGTATTATATCATTAAATAGTTTTTATATAGGTCACTTTAAAATTGTGCCAACCTTCTACTAGTATACTAACTCAACATTAGTTAGTATACTAAATTATAATTAAATTAGCTAATAATAGTAAGAGACACAATATTATTAATGTCATTAAATAATACTAATCAACTTATCTCTTAATACAAGTTATAAATAATAGTAATACAATTAATGTAAGGAATCCAAGTCTAGGAATTAGATTTGCTTCTGCAAGTTTATGTAAATTTGATTTATATAGATTATCATGATAAATTTATCAAAACAATGGTGAATATATACAAAAAGTAGTGAACCAAGCAATTTTTTAATTCCACAATTTGAAAAAACACAATCTTGCTAATTTAGTTAGAAATTCTAGATCTATTGTTTTTATTTAGATCCATTCTTTTACTTAACACACAAGTTAAGATGTAGCTAAATCAAGATCCACTATTGTGATCTAGATCCATTTAACTTTCAATAGAAAAATATAAATAATAATAATGAGAATAAATTACAATGATACATGAGAGTTTATAACGATACCTTTATAACAAAAAAATGGTGAATATATACATTCAAAGTAGTGTATTAAATAATTTTTCAATTCCTTTTTTGAAAAAAATCAATCTAGATAAAGTTCTAAAATTCTAGATCCACTCAATATTTCCAAATTTAATGAAATATGTGTTGTTGGCATCAATGACAACATTATCCAACAGAGGGTTCCCTTCGACTACCTCTATGAAAGAAGCTAACTACTACTTAAGTTTCCTTACATTAAAGTCTAGGAGTAAAACTCCCAGATCGCTTGTGATCATTCAGTCCCAAGCGTTTTGATCTTCTTCAGTTTTCAATAAGTTGAAGAAATATTTGTAGGAAACGCCAACGTTTAATATTCTGAAATGATTCAATGGCGCGCTAAGGCGCTAATTTATCTCTCCACATGTGCTTGCTGACGATGCTCCTGCATCAACTTTTAACCCTTTATTTGATGTTTGATTCATAGTTTCTTATTGTTTCCAAGTGAATCACTTGAATTATTATACTTAGGGAGTATTCTACCCTATTCTCTTTTCCTTTAATGTGTTTTATTTCAAAATCAAATTCACTAAGGAGATCCATCCACTTGGCTTGTCTTGCATTTAGCTTGGGCTAGTCAAACAAATATCTCATCCCAATATGGTTTTCCATAAGTACAATTTTCTTACCTAGGAGGTAATGCCTCCACAATTTCAAAGCATGTACTATGGCATCCAATTCCAAGTCATGTGTCATAAAATTGGGTTCATGTTCATTCAATTTCTTGGATTCATAACGAATTGCATGCCCTTCTTGAAGAAGGAGTCCTCCGAGTCCTTCCTTACAGGAATTTGTACACAAAATGAAGTATTTTTTTGGTTCCACAATTTTTAGCACAAGTGCATTGGTTAAAATGTGTTTCAATTTCTAAAAACTTTCTTCATACTCTGTTGTCCAAAAATATTTAACTCCCTTTTCATGAAGGGAGGTGTTTCGATAACTAATATTGGAAAACCCTTTTATGAACCTTCTATAGTATCCTTCTAGGCCTATAAAGGAACTAATATCATCTACACCTTTTTGTGTAGGCAAATCCATAATGGATTTGATCTTTTAGGATAAACTATCACTCCTTCCTCAAAGATATGACATGACCTAAGTAATGGACCTGTTTTTGGAAGAAGTCACTCTTACTAAACTTTGCATAGAGCTTGTGTTCTCTCAGCACTTGAAACACTAAATTGAGGTTTTCTTCATGCTCTTCCTTACTCTTATAATATATTAGGATATCATTAATTAAAACCAACACAAACATATCCAAGAACTTGTTGAGCATATTATTCATCAAGCACATGAAGGTGGTTGGTGCATTGGTAAGCCCAAATGGAACCACCACAAATTCATAGTGCCCATACCTTGTCCTAAAGGATTTTTTGTGGATGTATTCATCCTTAATCCAGACCTAATGGTATCCATAACTTAGGTCAATCTTGAAGAAAAATGTATCACCCCTTAACTGGTCAAATAAGTCATCAATTCTTGGTAAGGGATACTTATTCTTAATTGTCATTTTGTTGAGTTGTGTGTAGTCTATGCATAAACTAAGTGTGAGATATTTCTTCTTCACAAACAAGGTTGATGCTCCACGGGGAGACACACTAGGAAAAATGTAGCATTTTTCTAACATCTCCTTCAACTGTAGTTTGAGCTCAACTAGTGTAACATCCAGTTTTATCGATCACATTTAATACATTGACTTATTCTTTGAGGACACTTGCAAGCAAGTGATCTCGTTTAAAACATAGTACATTATGAGTATCAGTTTGTTTTATATGTTTATGTTATGATTGAGTATTGGAATTAATATGTTAGTTATATTGATGTATAACATTGACAAGTATTATGATGAGGTTTCTTGAGTGTGAAGGAAGTGTGACAGGATGATACTGATAACATTGACATACTTCCTTGGACTCCAGATTGAGTCAGGGAGTGGACTATTAACTTTTATTAAACGAGTACTTTTTTTACTATGCATGTGTTATATGATGATTTTAGTTATGGATTTTATGTATATGACTTACTGATGATATTTTTGTCAGTGGATGTAGGCATGGTGACGCTCTCTAATTAGACTCACTTATGGAGTAAATGGGTCATACAAATATACCAAATGGATGAGGGAGAGGTGTGGTAGTGTCCCTATCACAACCTACTAACCCTTCTGTCATGACCTGAACTAATGGTTAACAACTACCTTGTTCCGAGAGGTTCACAATGTCATGAGGGAATACTGAGACAATCATTCATGAGGATTATTGAGGGGCGCAAAATAAGGCATATTCTTTATTTCTCAGTAATCCCTTAGTCTCACACAATGTCGACTAGTGGGGTATTAACTCCAAGCATCGGACAACTTCCAAACTAGTCAATGGAGAGTGGCACCTTGGAACATGGAGGTGCATCCTGAAAGGCATGTCACAAGTATAAATTGTGAGCCAATAAAAATCTAGAAGATCCTAGGAAATAAAATGAATACTTAGACCTATTAGAGAATAAAAAAAATTATTTAGAGCTGATAGAAAAGATAAATGAATTTATATAACATTATGTTTAATTTGAAAGAGAACATATTATTATATAAGTTTAATGTGTTTTAGAAAAGAGTATAATAAAACATAGGTCTAAATGTTTAGGACTAAAAAAATTATAAAATGGGACAAAGGGAATTTTAGGCTAATTAAACTCTAGTAAGGAGAGAATCAGAAGAAAAATATAGACATGTGCACAAAATGTGCATGAAATAAATAAAAAATAATTTTCAATTAAAAGGAAAATATTTTCAGGAGAGATTGGGTAATCAACTTGAAGTTAGAATTCTAATTAAATATAGACTCTAAAGCCTAACTAGAAATAGAGTTATAATCAAACTCCAACTGTAAATTAGTTAGGGGACATAATAAAAGATAACTTGGGGAACTAAGGGACAACTAGGAGGAAATCTAGGAACTAATTGAGGATTTGAGAGAAAATGATTAATTAATTAAGTTAAAGAAGATTTTTCATGTGCAACTTGGGGAGAGTGTGACATGTGTTGGGGGTGAATAGTCTTCAATTTAATTATTAAAAATTAGCTAATTTTGCATGAGATGGCATGTGTCAAGGTGAATTTTCTTATATAATGAATTGTGAGCAATAGAGAAATTACCCTATGGTTGGATGCCTAAAATGTTGTCAAATTATTTTGTGACTAAGTTTATTTGTGTGAGTTGGGTTCAAGTTTGTGCAAGAGGTGGAAGCCTCTCCTTGCGAGGGAAAGCTTGATCTAGTTTTGGTCTAAGTTGTTTTTGTGTGTGACCCCTTTGCGACTCGACGGGGCTAAGGGGGAAGAAGAGTACCCCTAACATTGGCTTGGAGGTACCGGTGAAGTCAATTGATTAGCAAGCGAAGGAATTTGTGCAACTTCCCAATCGATGATCAACAACATCATCAACTTTAGTTTACGATATTTGGTTGTTGATGTATATTGATTCTGTTTTTTTGTATTGGTTATTATATTGTATGGAATAAAATTAAATTTTAAAATAATAACCTGTTTATGAATCCAAATTATGTTTAACTGTATATAGAAGGAATGTATAGCTAGAAAAAATAAAACTTAAAAAAAAAGATTATGAATGTTGATTATTGACTATTTAGAGTAACATCATCTCAATTTATCATGTTTCCATTGATACAAATTGGTATACCTATAAGTAGAAAGCATCGTGTGCATGACCTTATCTAATCGTTCCCATGCCATAAGTTTCGTAGTCAAACCTCTTTTCCCTATTTATATCTCTTACTATGATAAGACGCTTCCTGAAAGTTTCGCTGAGCTAAATATAATAAAATAGTTTGGAAAATTTTAAGATCTTTGATGGTTTAAAAAGTTTTGTAGATTGTTATTTCTTTTAAAGACAATAACATCCTCATATGTATTCTTTCTCAATATCATTGATGATATCGATATAGGTTGTTGTGTTGATTCTTTTCACCGAGGTCCCTAATTATTCTTCACACAAGATATCATTTATAATATACTTAGCTCTTACTGAAACCTTTAGCGCATAGCAAGAAAATTACAATTTCCTTGATCAAGGGTAATTATTTTGGTATGTTCTATGTTGTAATATGCCATTGGTATCAAGGTTTTGTTCTTTCTCAATTTTCTTGTAACCCATTTGTTTTTTGGAGGAGAAATCTCCACCTTCGAAATCACATCACTGTTTTTTTTCTTTTTATTTTGGAATCGAAAAATAACATTTTGAGTTTGTTCCATTTCTTTTAGCATCGACATACACTCTTCATAAATAATGGAATTGAGATATTTCCTCTACGTCTCCCCTCTGCACAAGTTACTTTTTCGCATCATCTATGCATCCATTTTAATGTGGCCCATTAAGTATCTAGTTTATAAACTGTAATACAGTAGAAGTTATCGACTTGAATAGTGTTTGTTTGTGTATTCTTCACATTCCATCACCAAAACTCTTGGGTTCAAATTTTGTCGGTGTCGCTTTACATAAAATATTTCCCTTAGTTTCATTATTTTATTCAGAATCATTCTCTACACTCTTGTTACATTTTTATGTTTATAGTGTCGAGGAGTAATTGTTTATTAATTGGGTTGGTTGTCATTGATGTCAACCCTTGAAAAAAGTCCAGTAGCACAAAGGTTTGGGTAATGGACCCAATTTTTTTTGATGGATAATGGTATGATTTTTGATATATTTGAAGGTAAAACTATTCTAGATGGATAGTACATGTCATGCCATTTTCGGTGGTATGTGGAACATCACATAACTCCTCACGGCTAGAGATTTATGGCCATGTGAAGTTGGAGAACCCTCATGAGTCATCTAGAAGCCCCAAAAGGTCAAAGTAGTCAAAGTGTTTGCAAAGAAAAAATTATTTAAATAATAAAGTGAATTGATGAGTGTACTATAAGTCAAAGAGGATGCAAAAGAAATTATTTAAATAATAAATTTAATGGAGAACTTACTAATTATTGAAAGTGGTTAAGTTAAGTGGACAAGTGGTTATAAGTGGGCTAACCCTAAAATAAGTAAAGTGGGTTAAGATGGTTAGAAGGTAGCCCCTTGAGGAATCTACATGAAAGTATAAATAAGAGGCAAAGGTATCTCATTTAATCACTTATTGAATATCATTGAATATATATTTTTTGAAAGGTTATTTGTGTAGGTATTATTGATAGAGGAAAGTGCGGCCAAAAAAATGCGGCCGAAAAAGTGCAGCAGAAAAATTGTGGCAGGAAAAGTGCGGCAAAATAAAAGTGCGGCAAAAAATCCACGGTAGAAAAATCGTGGCAGGAAAAGTGCGGCGAGAAAATCGCGGGAGGAAAAGTGTGGCAAAAAAAGTGAGGCAGCAAAATCATGGCAGGAAAAGTGCAGTAGAAAAACCACGGCATAAAAAGTGCTTTAGGAAAATCATAGCAGGAAAAGTGTGGTAGAAAAACCGTGACAGAAAAAGTGTGGCAGAAAAACCGCGACAACATAACGCTACAAGAATAAAAATGTATGGTTTTCATATGTGTAATGTTGAACTTATGAATCTAGTTGAGGTTTTTCCATGTAAAACTATTGGATTCCCTCTTGGAAGTTTAGGGCTTGTTGCAGAATGGTTTGAAGATAGATCTATTCAAGTATATGGTCAGTGCACTTATTTTGATTTATTGGCATATCTTGTGGTGCATTCTGAGAGACACTTGTTAGTGGTATTGGTATATGATTGGCTTATGAATGATACATCCTTGAGGCTACATAAAAGTGAGGTTATGGAACATGGTTTGATATAATGGTTTATGGTATTTGGTTATGGATAGTGTGATGCATTGCTAGAGAAATTTTGATGGTTATATTGGTATTTGTATTTGGTAAATGGTTGAGGTACATGTTGGGTACATGGTTGAGACAAGTAGTTGATGAGTTGGCACATACATGAGGTGTATAGTTGATGATGTTGATACATATTGATGAGTCATAGTTGATGTGTAGTTGATGCATGATTGATACATATTTGGTGCATGGTTGATGCACTCTTTGATGGTACAGGTTGAGGTATAGGTTGGTGCATGGTTGATGCCCTTGTTTATGGTACAATTTGATTACAAGTTGTTTGGTACATGTTGTTACAGGTTGTTTGGTGCAGGTTGATTGGTACAGGTTTATAGTGGTATATCTCACAGTGATAGTGTGATAGTGGTTCCATCATTCTACTTGTATTTCAGGGAGGTTGGACGGAGAAAGGATAGGTGGTTGTAGCCACCTTCTGGTTATAGCCGGAGAACATAGGGGGTTGTAGCTTCCTTCTATTTGTAGCCAGAGAACTGGGGAGTTGGATCTTCCTTTAGGTTGAGAAACTAGGGGGTTGGAACCTCCTTCCAGTTGCAGCTGGAAAACAAAGAAAGTTGGTGCTTCCAATGAATGTAATTCTTAAAGACATATAAGAAAAATCATTTCTTGGTTTTCTCCCACTTTGGGTTTCCATGTAAAAACATTGGTGTACTGTGTATGTGTATGATTGCTCATTTTTTCATTGTTTATTTACTTTGAAATTATTGGATGATAATGCTACATTGATATAACACTTGATTTTTATGGTTAAAAATGATTATATTTCTCTATTATTGATTCACCCCCCCTCTTAGTAATCCAACAATTGGAATCAAAGTGGGTTCCTTCAGGAAACAGTTTAACCACTGGAAGGAGATCATGGATTATTCTGAGAATGGAGTACCAATGTTTAATAGTCAGAATGGTTTAAAGTATGAGATGTGGAGCAGAAGGACAAAAGTATTTTTACAGGCACATGGAAATTATATTTGGCTATCAGTTGTTACAGGATATGATAGTTCAAAAAGGGCAAAGAATGCAGCCAAGAAGGAATTGAAGAAGAATAAAAAAATAATAATGGATTTCATCTTGGAAGGATTACCTAATCTGGTAAGAGAAAAGGTTGGTAAATGTTCATTAGCCAAATAACTTTGGGATAAGTTACATGACATATATTCTTCACCCATCGTAGATTCAGAAAATGTCAAAGAAGATGCAGATATAGATCAAGAAGAATTATGTTCACCATGTCAAACAGATTCAGAAGATGAAGAGTACATAATGAGAAGAGGTATTTTTTTTTGTTTTAATTGTGAAAAACACTAACATCTTGAAATAGAATACCATGAAGGAAATGAGATAGAAAAACTAGTTGAAAAGGAAGACAATTATGAAGTAGAATTGATTAGTGCTTTAGATGAACTAAGAGAAGAAAACAAGTCACTCGAGAAATAATTGATGAAATAAAAGGTAAGTGTTCACATTTTTTAAGAATCCCAACAGGAACCAAGAACTTAAGAACTCAGATAGAAGAAGCTAAAAAGATCGAAGAAAATATTAAATATCAAAAGCAGTATTTGGAAGTCAACATAGAAGCACAGAAGGAAGAAGCATAAATGAGAAAGAATATATTGAATGATCATATTAAGGAAATAACTAACGATCTAAACCAACCTGACACAAAGTTTGGTCTGTTAGAATATAGAGGATTGTGCTCGTTTAATCATTGACGATACCCTCATCACCCAACCACAAGCCTTAAGCCACCCTTCGAGCACCTTGACCTTGACCGAGAAGATAATTCTGGCTGCAATCAATAGCCAAGAGAGGCTAAATTCACCAAGAAAAAGAATAGAAACTAAACTGAACAGATGATCCCACCTAGAAGCTAGTGCACCACTTTCCCAGCTCTCCCAGAAACTTGCGCACCAAACTGTTATTGCCTGTAACTGCCTGCGCAGATATTGCTCTCACTGCAACTGCTGAGATGACAAATAATGAAACTAGTGCCTTGTATTTATAGTGGACTAGCCAGTCTAACTGGGGCCGACCTGGCTAGTCTAATTGGGCCGACTTCTCCTTCTAGGAATCAATAAATTCAATATAAATATATTTGTTCAGTCGACAACTTGTCTAGGGTTTCCTTCAATTCTTTGCTTCCTTCCGGAGGATTCTAGTCTCGTCATAGGTCATAATAGAGGTTCATACCTCCCGAAGCTACCATAATATTAACACTCCCTCCTAGCTAGGGAGGTATGGTCTTGAGCACAATAGACCATTCAACTGGTAGCACCACGAGCACCTGTCATTATTATCCAACTGGATAATCTCCTATGACAACTAGTACAATATCAATTTATAGAACACATCTGTGTCTATTCCAGTAGTACACAACTACTCAGACTTTGTGAAACACAATCACAAATTGTCCTTCATAACAAATAACAACCTGCATAGAAACAATGTTATAATAAAAACTGTATCATCTAACCCAATCTTTCACTCACATCTGTGAGATCTGAAAGAATGTTTTCCACCACTGTAGTCTTCATCTGCATAGAAACAAGGTTATGATAAAACTGAATCATCTGGGCCAATCTTTCACTCACGTCTGTGAGGTCTGAAAGAATATATGCCCTCAATATAAAATATCAACACTGGGCTATCTGCCCCATTCTTCTCAACCAAGGAAGAAGGATTGTTTCTGATTTCTGAACTTGGACCATTTCCCACCCTAGGCCATTCTTTCAAAACTAAACAAAGTGTAACCTGGAGAGAATGAGTCTGCCCTCGAGAAATTCTTGGACCATTCCTTACCCTGGGCCATTCCTTCGACACTAAACAAAGTGTAACCTGGAGGGAATGAGTCTTCCCTAAGGAATGACTGTCTTGGACTATTCCCCACCCTGGGCCATTCTTCCGACACTAAACAAAGTGTAACCTAGAGAGAATGAG
>ML807595.1:5149-15701 GCA_009831015.1 Picea engelmannii
TTCACTGATTATATTGGCTTGTGATCCACTGTCTACAAGAGTATCAACTTTAACATTATGTGTTATAACCCTTATGTGGAAAAGTTCATTCCTTTTACACTCATCATTTACATCAACTGATCTAGAAGAGCTAGAATTTGCAACAGAATTTATACCTTAGATTCCCATAGCTACAACCCGTGTCTCATCACCAAAATCTGATCCAAGATCCACTTGAATTGTCGCAGTTGTGGTCTTCTTCCTTCCTTGATTGGCATACTTCTTTGGCTTCATTTCAGGATGTAAGGTCCAACAATGATCTTCATCACGACCTACCTTCTTGCAATGCTCACAAGTAGGCTTCTCCTTTCTTGTCGTGGCCGTCTTCTTCTCTTTCCTTTTCCCTTCATATTTTCTTTGCCAAGTATCTGTATAAATAATATCACCAACATTCCCTTTACTCAATTCAATGTGAATCGATTGTACACATACTTCATGAAAGTTAGAAGGATTTAGCATAAGAATAGTGTGCTTGAGATAAGAATGTAAACCACCAATATATTTTAGGAGTGTATCTTGTGTATATAATGGAATACCCAAATTTAAAGATTTCTTATGAAATATCTGAGTATATTCTTGTACACTTTGACCTTTTGATTGCCTTAAACATTGCCAATTCATCATTTCTTGTTGCATGTAGGCCAAAGGGTAAAACTGTTGTTTTAATACAATAACAAAATCATTCCAGGAAGAGATTGTTTTACCACTTTTCTTAAGATCATCTGTAGTTCTGCTTTCCCACCATATGAGAGTTGTGCCTCCCAATTTGAGACTTGCTAGTTGGATCTTAGTTTCATCATCAACAATCTTTTGTATCCTGCAATAGAACTCTAATTGTCTCACCCAATTATGTAGCTTTTCTGCATCTAATTCACCATCATAAGTGGGTAATTGAAACTTTACATCTAACTTTAATAACGACATATAAGAAGAATGGTGATTTTTTTTCTTATCCTTGGAGGAATGTAAACTTGCTTCATTACTAGATGATGAGGATGAAGGAGAAGAAGGTTCCGAAGGTCCACCACCTCCAACTCCTCCTTCTGCTCTTATCGAAGATTCACCTTCTTCAACTTTTGGATTCCTTCGCTGAACTCTTTCATGGTAAAGCTCCTCTACCATGGCTTGCATCAATTTAAAGGCCTCGAAGAAATCATCTTCAGATTTGAAGGGACCCAATTTCCGTGGTGAAGACATCTCTTTCTCATGCGGTCGCCTTTGAATCTCTGTGTCAAGAGCCTCAAGTTGGCCTTCTCCTCGCTTGAGTTTTTCATGAGAATCCAATGCTTGCAATTCCTGTCAAACCTTCACAACCAAATGATCTGATACCATAAACTTGATCAAAAAACGAAGGTATTACTGATAAATTGCAAGTTATTTTATTGTACTTTTTGCATCGGATCATTAAGAATGTGAAATACATAAACTTGTTATCTTGTTTGCGGAATATCAAATGTGACTTTTAATTGATGATTATTAATGAATAAAGAGATCAGCCATTAATATCCATGCTACAATTTAAGATAATAGAACAAAAAAACAGAAAGAGAAATAGAGACAAGAGGTTGATAACGAAGTTCACCAATCGTTGGCTATGTCTCCGGGCCCGCTTCCAAGTGGAGGACCTATTTATTGCTCTTTAAAATGCTCAAAGTTCTCTTACAATGCTCTTTTCTGTTACATTACATGCTTCATGTTTTCTATGCAAGAAATCCTTTCTCATATTCATGCATGCACCATCAAAATCCTCTCAACAACATGAGAAAAACGCCTCTCAAAACATGAGAAAAGGCCAAAATTTACAATCTACTCCTTCAAAACCCTGCATCAAAAAGTCTCCTACAAGCTTCAAAAAGCTTAGTTCTTATAGTTTTTAAGGCTCAGATGAGGAATTCCAAATTCCCTCAAGATCTGGCCTCTTTCTGGGATCAAATCCCCCTCCAAATGGCCAAGATATGCTAAAAAAACCACTTTTTGGTCATAATGTAAGGAAATTAATTAAAAAAAACACATAATAGGGTTAAAAAACCCACTTTTTGTTAAATATAGGGCTTTACCCCCCAAATCACAGGCGCACACCCTCTTTCAGTGGTCATATGCACTAATTTTGGCCAAGCGCTGGCCCTTGACATTCGCTAGCCCCCGGATTTTGTGGGAACACATCATATGACCGCCCCTTAAAATGCGCACTTAGTGTATTTAGGCTCTTGGGTGGTTATGGATGGGCTGTGCCCCTTTTTTTATCGGAAGTCATATTGTAGCACATAACCATGGGCCGGGGCTTAGCCCCAACCCCCCTTCCTGCCACCATATAATACATCACAATTTAAATAAAATTAAAATTGCATCATTTAACAAGTAATACGTATGGCGCGTTGGTGATAGGGCTCTCCTCAAAGCGCTTTGATTGGCTAGTTGGTCACAAGTTCAAAACCCATGGACTTCAAAAATTTTTAAACTTGCTATTCGACCCTGACCTGGTGCCATGTGGATGCCCATGACTGGGCCATGTGGCACCTCAACATTTGACCAAACTTTTCCATGTGTCCAATTCTGATTGCATCTGCGCTGCCCATGCCTGCGCCACGTGGCACCTCAACATTTGAACAAACTTTGCCATGTGTCCAATTCTGATTGCATATGCCATCCACATTTTCCCAGTCAACTACTGCCACTTGTCACACTACCATTGGTCCAAGTCTTCATCATGAGGTGTCGTTGGTGATGTCATGTTGTCGTCATGCTGACGTCAACATTGACTTTTTGCCAGTGCTTTGAATTTTTAGCTATTTGAGAAAACGATTAGAGTACGATAACTCTTGCATAAAACATCTATTTGAGAAAGTAAATATACCACCGGAATCAACGCGATGAGCAGGTTGCAATGGAATTGGTTTCATCCAATTATGAGAACTTCGATTTTTGAGCATTTTCTGAGCCTGGGGAAGCTCCTGGATCATAAAGTGTCTAGTCATTGTTAGTTATACTGGACAAATGTCACCAACCTATGCAAGTCATGTTGGAGATCATCACCTAGCCTCTGCAAGTCATGATGGGAGTAAATGACCAGTCGTTGCAAGTCATGTTGGGGGAATTGATACTGTTGAGAAGCCTAGACGTGTAGGACGTAATACCAAGTTCCCTTGTAAGCTTTGCGAGCGAGAACACCTTACTCATTTGTTCCTTGATATTTAAGTGAAACAAAGAGCATGGTCCTTTTTTGAAGGACCTTTTAGTTACGAGTCCTCTTCAGTTTCCCAACTATCGATTCAATCATTGGTTGATGAATTGGTCGTATAGATGCAATCTTCATATGATACTACTCTCATTTTGGGGGGTGATGCATCTATTGATCATGTTGTCTCACATCCTATTCAACTAGTGGTTGAGCCAATGCAATCTTTGGCTGATTCCACTCTTCTCTTGGATAATGATGAGTCTTCCATAGTGGTTGAGTTGACACAATCTTCAGCCAATCCCACTCTTGTTTCAGGGAGTGATGCGTCTTTTGAATATGTCTTTATCATTTCCATGTCAATACTGATGTAGTGCCCCTACCTCAACAGGGTTCTGTGACCTCCTGGTCTCTGGATTGATCTTCTTATGAGCCAAAATGGCTCTTTGGGATCCTGCTGGAACCCTTTGAATGAATCCACAGGTCCCTTTGTCCTCTGGCGCAGGTCTTGAGAAAATCTGTGCGCACGACCCTTTTCGGCACTCTTCTCTATGCTAAACACACACACACTTCGACGTTGATTCCTTTCCAACTAGCCCTTTCTTATATAGTGACCTTGGGCTATGACCTAAGCTGTAAATAACACACCTTTCGTGTGTCGGGGTTTTGGGACTCCTGCATGCGAGCTCTCCCAGGCTTCTTGTCCTTCGAATTTATGAAACCCGAAAAAGGGCTGAGGTTCTCGGCTGCGCCTTTCTTGGTTCGAGACTTCGACATTCAAGAGTCCCGTCCCTTTGCCTCTTGAAACCCCGAATCCTGGTTCTTCCCCAAATTAGATTCGACGGTCTTGCGTCCTCCTCGATCGACGACCATGATCATTGCGCGATTTGGGACTCCATGTCTCCTGACTCCTGGCCTCTCGAACACCCGGGTCCCGAAATGCCAAAAAGGGCTTAACGTCAAAGCACTACTGGATTTCACGATTCGGGGAATGGATATGCAAGCGTTCCCCCTGTTCTCTGTCTTTCGAATCCTCGGTTCATGAAATGCCAAAATCTCTCCCTGTTCTCTATCTTTCGAATCCCCGATTCATGAAATGCCGAAATCTCTCCCCGTTCTCTGTCTTTCGAATCCTTGGTTCATGAAATGCCAAAATCTCTCCCTGTTCTCTATCTTTCGAATCCCCGGTTCATGAAATGCTCAAATCTCTCCCTCTGAGAGATCAATGGCCTAGTCCTTCTGGAACTGATGACCATGATCTAACTAGATCGATGACTCGAAATCTTTCAGGCCTTTACTAGAAACCTTGACTGCTTTCCACGTGTCCTCTTGTGGATGGTCATGATGCTTTTGGGACTTGGCGAGTCCTCTTCCTTCTACTGCTATGAGGTTTAAACCTCGCACACCTTTTCTAGATCCGACGGCTCACGAAAAATCGACACTTCTCCCTCGATTTTTTTGTCGTCCATTCTACCCTTCTGTGCGGCTTCCCAAAGATTAAACCCCTCACACCTTCTTCCAGATACGAAGGCTATCGGTCCTTGGTGCTAGATCTGACGGCCCATATCCTTTTTCCTATGCACCTCCTAGGGACTAAACCCCATGCACGTATCCTTGATCCAGCAGCTCTCAGGCCACTATGCTCCAGATCCGACGGCTGGCGCGATTTCGCAGTTTCACGTCTATGGGAGTCGAAAGACTCTCCCTCTTATGTTTCCCGGTCCGCAAAACTCCAAAAACTTCAAATGCGTTCCCCTTACTTCAAGATAAATGGATTTTGATCCTCACTCCTAGATATGACGACTTAGATCTGATCACCTCCTATGTGCGCTCCTCCTATCTGGACACTAATCCAATGGTCCAGATCTCACCTTCTGCAGCCAATCCACCAAGAACTGTAGCTCCTCCTCTTGAGATTTACGCTTTCTTCCTGGCTTGGAGGATTTTCGACCTTTCGAAGGTTCAACCTCTGATTTATCATCTGCAAGCCCTGCAGTGCTAGTCTTGCATGTGTTCTCGAAACGATGTTTCTCCTAAGCTTTGTCAACTTTGAAACCTCGATGGGGTTTCTCAACCTTCTGCTCCTTTCTTCTGTTTATCTATGTGCAAAGGCACTGTTCCTCCTAAGCTTCGGGACTTAGAATAAGTCCACACACACACACTCCTTGTGCTGCTAAGAGTTTCTCAATCTCAGATCCAAAGTATTTCTTGAAAAGAAATGCTTCACACCCTCTTGGCGCTCCTTTGCTCAATGCACACCTTGTAGATCCCACATAGTGTTCAGTAACTCTGTAAGTGTCTTCTCTTCGACACTTCCCTTTCCTCAGAACTCGAAATAGAGTTCTCTGGTGCACCCTATGCACTCGCTCAATGCCCTCTTGGAAGAGCTCTACAAAACTTTCAGTAGTTATGTCTTCCCCGAACTCGAAACAGAGTTCCTTCCTGTGCACTCCTTGCACCTTTGCCGATGAAGGTTCAACGTTATCCCTCTTGTGATTTCCTGAGGTTGTCTCACCTCTGTCAAGGCACACCTTGTGAACTATGTGAACTCCTTGCACTTGGAAATTCCAAGATGGGAAGAAATTGGAACTTATGAAATACTTCACCAATTATGCATTCAAACCATGAAATGCATAACAAACATGCAAACACATATAGACAATTCATGGCATAAAAAACTGCTCTTCTATTAATTCAGAAATGCCTATACAAGGTGTTTACAAAGGCTGGACTGTAACAAGTCTCAGCTCTCTCTCGAGACCTCTCTGCTCTGGTCTCTCCTCCTATCTCTCTCTATACTCTACTCCTCGAGAGACTCTCTAAATACAAAGAGGGCTCTCTCGATCTTATCCTTAACCTCAGCATCTCTGAGCTATCGCCATCACAGATCTATCGCCATCACAGAGCAGCTCCTACGACTACATTACATAAATGGATGCCCAGTCCTGGCTACGTCCTAGGCTTGTTGCATGCAAGCATTAAAGGAAACCTCAACCACTACCTATACAAAGGTGTGGTCTGGCATTAAAATCATTACAACATTTATTGAAATTTTGAATTTCAAAATTGAGAGGGCGACGCCTCTCCCTTTCTCCATTAAATGCATGCTGGATGTGTTGGCTGGCTAACACGTTGCTGACATGGGGTGATGCTCCTGCATCATACTCCTCAGCTGGAAAAATCATGATCTCCTGATCATGAGATCCTCTTATCCAGTGTTGAAATCTACCTGGATCCCAAACTTTCCCTTGGAGTTGTCCTCCGTCTCCTCTCCAACTATGCTGCTGCTGTTGCTTCTGCTTCCCTACTGCTATGGGAGGCTCTCCTTTGTTCAGATTTCCTTTGCTGACTTCTTCTGCTGATATGAACATCAGCTTTCTGATTTCCTCCATCACCTCATCCAGCTGCTCCCATGGATGGCTCTTTGTATGCAGTCTTCTCTGCTGCACTTTTGTCTTTTAAATGGGCAGATCTGATTGATCTCCCATTCTATCTTTATTTCCCTTTGTGGAACTGAGTGGCCACTCTGCTGTAGACTTTATCTCTGCAGTCTCCTCATTCAACTATTGCTCAGCTTCTTCCTGATTCTCCCTAGGTTGGTATGCTCCACTACCTGCTTCCAACTTAGCCTGTTGGATGTGCAAACTTTGCACCATCACCCTTCTTTCTAGGGTTTCCAGTTCTTCACACAGGTTAGTAAAATCCATGATGTCTGCTTCCTCTTCTTCTTCTTCTTCTTCTTCTACAGTTTCCAGTACTGCAGTGATTTCCTGTCCAGCTTCCTGGATGAAAATTTTGAGCCATTCTGTTGAATTCTCATCTTCTACTTCTTGGGAAAACGTCAGTGTTTGCTCCATTTCTTCCTCCATGATAGTTTGTGCTGGTTGTGCTCCTGTTGTTGCTCCATCTGCAACACCTTCACTGGCCTCACTTGGGCTATGTGGCAGGAATACCTGAATTCCCCCAATCATCAGAATGCTCTTCTGATCCTCACCTGTCAGCACTCCTTGTTGATCTAAACTCTCCTCTGAGTTCATGAGACTCTCATATAGTCTCATCTCCTTTCCCCTACCCACCTAGAAATTTGG
Organism: Picea engelmannii; assembly: GCA_009831015.1. NCBI lineage: Eukaryota > Viridiplantae > Streptophyta > Pinopsida > Pinales > Pinaceae > Picea > Picea engelmannii. The sequence goes on from ML807595.1 coordinate 12,452, forward strand.
GATTTTTCTGCTGCCCACTTGGCAGTCTATGAGATCCAGTGATCCCATCGCATTTCCCACTTGGAAATATAAATGTCCACCATTGCTCCCCTGGTAGTACGTGAGACCTTCCACTGATATCTTTCCATTTCCCACCTGGCAACTTAAAAGTTCACTTCTACCCACCTGACAGTTTATGAGATCCTCTACTAATCTCATACCATTTCCCACCTGGAAATATGAATTTTCATTGCTGTCCTCTTGACAGTCTATGATATCCTTCAGTGATCTCATTCCATTGCCCACCTGGCAATTCAAAAGTTCATCCCTGCCCTCCTGGCAGTTTATGAGATCTGAAACTGATCTCTCTTCCTCATCACTGAGGGTTTCTCCAACTTCTGGCTCACAGACGCAAACTAGTTCTGTGTCACTGAGGCTTTCAGCATACCTCAACCATTTCCTCAACTCTTGTTGTTGTTTCCTAGCTAGCAAATTTTAAACATTCCATTTGGATTTCTTGTTCAGAGGCCATTCGTACCTCTAGTGTACTTTTGCCTCCTCCTGCATCTTCAATGTCAGCTGTTCCATTCTCGCCCTTATCTCAGAGAGTTCTTTGTCAATCTATGCTTTACTCATTTGCTGGTGGTCTCCTCTTCCACCATGCTCATGGCCTTTAGTATCCATTTCCATCTTTCACCTGCCCTCCTAGCAAGCGTATGGATCACTCTACGTCTAAGAGCATCTCCATGTCCTCCTACAACTCGCCTGGGTGTCTATCATTTGTTGCACACCTTGCAACAATCACCACAGAGATTTAACACCTTGCTTCTTTCACCTATTGTATACAGATGAATCTATGCTCCTGATTCCACTTGATGTTACCAGAATTTCTCCCACCATCTCTCCTTTTTCTGTGAACAAAGTAATGGTCTCCTCTTTCTCTTTTGTCTGAAATCTATAGACAAAAATATGCTCTGATACCACTTGATGCAATCCCCCTACCTCAGCAGGGTTCTGCGACCTCCCAGTCTCTGGATTGATCTCCTTCTGAGCCAAAATGGCTCTTTGGGCTCCTGCTGGAACCCTTTGAATGAATCCACAGGCCCCTTTGTCCTCTGGCATAGGTCTTGAGAAAATATGTGCGCACACCCCCTTTTCGACGCTCTTCTCTGTTATGAACCCACACACACCTCGACGTTGATTCCTTTCCAACTATCCCCTTCTTATCTGGTGACCTCGGGCTATGATCCAAGGATTAAACAACACACCTTTCATGTGTCGGGGTTTCAAGACTCCTACATGCAAGCTCTTCCAGGCTCCTTGTCCTTCTAATTGCTGAAATCTGAAAAAGGGCTGAGGTTCTCAGCTGCGCCTTTCATGGTTCAGAACTTTGACGTTCAAGAGGCCTGTCCCTTTTCCTCTTGAAACCCTGAATCCTGGTCCTTCCCCAAACCAGATCCGATGGTTCTGCTTCCTCCTCGATCGACGACCACGATCGTTTCGCGATTTTGCGAGTCGGGACTCCACGTCTCCCGACTCCTGGCCTCTCAAACACCCAGGTCCTGAAATGCCAAAAAGGGCTTAACGTCAAAGAGCTACCGAATTTTGTGATTTGGAGAATCGCGATGCAAGCGTTCCCCCTGTTCTCTGTCTTTCGAATCCTTTGTTCACGAAATGCCAAAATCTCTCCCTGTTCTCTGTCTTTCGAATCCCCAGTTCACAAAATGATGAAATCTCTCCCTCTGAGAGATCAATGACCCAGTCCTTCTGGAACCAATGACCATGATCTAACTTGATCGACGACTCAAAATATTTCGGGCCTTTTCCTAAAACCTTGACCGCTTGCCACATGTCCTCCTGTGGACGGTCACGATGCTTTCAGGACTTGGTGAGTCCTCTTCCTTCTGCTGTTATGAGGTTTAAACCTCGCACACCTTTTCTGGATCCGATGGCTCACAAAAAATCGAAACTTCTCCCTCGAAGTTTCTGCCGTCCATTCTACCCTTCTGTGCAACTTCCCAGGGATTAAACCCCTCACACCTTCTTCCGGATCCGATGAATATCGGTCCTTGGTGCTAGATCTAAAGGCCCAAATCCTTTTTCCTGTGCACCTCCTAGGGACTAAACCCCGTGCACTTATCCTTGATCCAGCGGCTCTCAGGCCACTGCGCTCTAGATTCGATGGTTGGCGCGATTTCATAGTTTCATGTCTCTGGGAGTTGAAAGACTCTCCCTCTTATGTTTCTTGGTCCGCGAAATGCCAAAAACTTCAAATGCGTGCCCCTTACTTCGAGATCAATGGATTTTGATCCTCACTCCCAGATCTGATGGCTTAGATCTGATCACCTCCTATGTGCGCTCCTCTTGTCTGGAAACTAATCCAATGGTCCAGATCTCGCCTTCCGCAGCTAATCCACCAACATCTGTAGCTCCTCCTCTTGATATTTACACTTTCTTCCTAGCTTGGAGGATTTTTGACCCTTCAAAGGTTCAACCTATGATTTATCATCTGCAAGCCTTGTGGCGCTAGTCTCGCATGTGTTCTCGAAATGTTGTTTCTCCTGAGCTTTGTCAACTTTGAAACCTCGATGGGGTTTCTCAACCTTCTGCTCCTTTCTTCTGTTTCTATGTGCACAAAGGTATTGTTCCTCCTGAGCTTCGAGACTTAGAATAAGTCCACACGTGCACACTCCTTGTGCTGCTAAGATTTTCTCATTCTCAGATCCAAATTTATTCTTGAAAAGAAATGCTTCACACCCTCTTGGCACTCCTTTTCTCAATGCACACCTTGTAGAGCCCACATAGTGTTCAGTAACTCTGTAAGTGTCTTCTCTTCGACACTTCCCTTTCCTCAAAACTTGAAATAGAGTTCTCTGGTGCACTCTATGCACTCGCTCAATGCCCTCTTGGTAGAGCTCTATAGAACTTTTAGTAGTTCTGTCTTCCCTGAACTCGAAATAGATTTCCTTCCTGTGCACTCCTTGCATCTCCACTGATGAAGGTTCAATGCTATCCCTCTTGAGCTTTCCTAAGGTTGTCTCACCTCTGTCAATGAACACCTTGCGGACTATGTGCACTCCTTGCACTCGGAAATTCCAAGACGTGAAGAAATTGGAACTTATGAAATACTTCACCAGTTATGCATTCAAAACACAAAATGCATAAAAAACATGAAAACACATACAGACAATTCATGGTAGGAAAAAATGCTCTTCTATTAATTCAGAAATTCCTATACAAGGTGTTTACAAAGGCTGGACTATAACAAGTC
>ML807595.1:73863-87010 GCA_009831015.1 Picea engelmannii
ACTTTTGGTGGTCCAAAATATTCCAAAGTGGGGAGGAATGATCCAAGAGGCTCCCCAGGCTCAGAAAATGCTCAAAAATCAAATTTCTCAGAATTGGATGAATCCAATTCCATTGCGATCGGCTTGTTGTGCTGATTCCGACAGTATATTTACTTTCTTAAACGAATGTTGTATGCAAGAATTATTGTACTCTGACCGTTTTCTCAAACAGCTAAAAAGTCAAAGGACTGGCAAAAAGTCAATGTTGACATCATCATGACGATAGCATGACATCACCAATGACACCTCATGATGCAGACTTGGACCAATGGCAGTGTGACAAGTGGCAGCAATTGACTGGACAAATGTGGATGGCAAATCCAATCAGAATTGGACACATGGCAAAGTTTGGTCAAATGTTGAGGTGCCACATGGATTAGGCATGGGCAGCCACGTGGCACCAAGTTAGGGTCGAATAGCAAGTTTCAAAATTTTTGAAGTCCATGGGTTTTGAACGAGTGACCAACTAACCAAGCAAAGCGCTTTGAGGAGAGCCCTATCACCAACGCGCCACATGTATTACTTGTTAAATGATGCAGGTTTAATTTTATTTAAATTGTGATGTATTATATGGTGGCGGAAAGGGGGGTTGGGGCTAAGCCCCAGCCCATGGTTATGTGTTGCAATATGACTTCTGATCAAAAAAAAGGGGCGTAGCCCATCCATAACCACCCAAGAGCCTAAATAGACTAAGCACGCATTTTAAGGGGCGGTCATATGATGTGTTCCCACAAAATCTGAGGGCTAGCGAATGTCAAGGGCCAACGCTTGGCCAAAATTAGTGCATATGACCACTAAAAGAGGGCGCGCGCCTGTGATTTGGGGGATAAATCCCTATATTTAACAAAAAGTGGGTTTTTTAACCCTGTTATGTGTTTTTTTTTAATTAATTGCCTGATATTATGACCAGAAAGTGGTTTTTTTAGCATATCTTGGCCATTTGGAGGGGGATTTGATCCCAGAAAGAGGCTAGATATTGAGGGAAGTTGGGATTCCTCATCTGATCCTTAAAAACTATAAGAACCGGGATTTTTTAAGCTTGTAGGAGACATTTTGATGCAGGTTTTTGAAGGAGCAGATTGTAAATTTTGGTCTTTTCTCATGTTTTGAGAGGCGTTTTTCTCATGTTGTTGAGAGTATTTTGATGGTGCATTCATGAATCTGAGCAAGGAGGTCTTGCATAGTAGACATGAAGCATGTAATGTAACAGCAAATAGCATTGTAAGAGAACTTTGATCATTTTAAAGGGCAATAAAGAGGTCCTCCACTTGGAAGCGGGACCGGAGACGTAGCCAACAATTGGTGAACTCCGTTATCAACCTCTTGTCTCTATTTCTCTTTCTATTTTGTTGTTCTATTCTCTTAAATTGCATCATGGATATTAATGGTTGATCTCTTTATTCATTAATAAGCATCAATTAAAAGTCACATTTGATATTCCGCAAACAAGATAACAAGTTTATGTATTTCGCATTCTTAACGATCCGATGCAAAAAGTACATTAAACGAACTTTCAATTTATCAGTAATACCTTCATTTTTGGATCACTTTCCCCCAGCATAACTTGCAGCAATTGTTTTCTTGTCTTCAACATGAGTCGCAGAGGTTATTGACAGATCTCCAACATGATTCGTAGAGGTTCGTGAACTAATGCTAGTATGACTCGTAGTGACTAAACTTTTTATTCCAGCGTGACTCGTAGTGGCTAGTTGCTTTCCCCCAGCATCACTAATAGAGGCAAGGTGTAGGTATCCAACATGACTAGCAGAGGTTGGTGACTTCTTCTTCTTACTCTTCCTCTTCCTATTTCTTTTATACTTATGGTTACTAGTACCAAGACTTTCACCATAAGAAGGAGAAAAAGAAGAAGTATACTTCATTGGTGCAAAAGATAAACGATCAACATCCATTTTATGCCCTTGATAGAAACTTGTTATTTGAGAAGCATCGAGACCATTTGGTACACTAAGAGTGGTCCACAACCAAATTGATAATCCTACATTCAACCCAGGAATGTTCAAAGTGGCCATCAATGGGGAACCAACATTTCCAAAGAAAGGAAAAGCACAAGAATCCCCTTGGGAAGGGGTTCCTTGGTTGGCATCCTCAAGAAATTTGGCCATAAATTTCTTATGCACAGGTTCATCCCTCATGGGAGTGTTCATGTCCATAAAATTCTCACACATTGACTCTAGAAAACCAGTGGTATAAAAACCCACGCCTTCTAGGAGGTGGATCATGCTTTCAAGAGAAAGACCAGGGGTCCTTCCCAACAAGCAGAGTGGATGGTCAACCACCCTGAATCAATGATCCAAAAGAGGTAATACTGAAACAACCTAAGGCCAACTATAAAAAGTAACACTCTGATAAAAATACTTAAGAGAAACATCACAAGTAAACAAATTTTCCAAATATTTACCCCAAGTGGATAAGGTCATGAGTCCAAAGTAGTGAAAAAGTGGAAAGGGACCTTCTAGATGAAGGCACGGGTTGATTGAGTCTTGTGGACCAACAAATGAAGGAGTGAGAAGAAATTATCCTGACATTCACTAACCATCCTTATCTGGTGCAAGTACCCACGCTTTGCGGGGTACCCTCCAATGACACTAAAACATGTGATACAAAATTTTCCCCGGGTAATACTACAAACCCCCGTAGTCACCTCTGAGATCCCTAGGAAAAGAAACTAAGGTTACCAACTCGCAGTTAGTGTCCGAGGGGTACAGTAAGTAGTCAATATCAAACATATGGGCAGGGTAACAAAGTGTGAATCTTTGAAAGTGTTGCCTCTCATGGAGGTAAAGGCACTAGTGAAACCCCCAATATATGATCTTTCCACTATGATCATTTAAGCTTCAGAGGGGTATCTTATTGGCTCTCATTTATGCAACCTCGTTTAGCTCTTGTGTTAGTGGAGGCTCTTGACTATACTTATATGGAAATTGGATTTGAGAATCTCCCTAGCTCAGACTCTGACGTTTGTTTTGTAGCCTTGGAGAGTTATCTCTCCAATACTAATCCAATGCCCTAACCCTAAACTTGTTTCTGAACCCTAGAAACAAAGTCTAGTACATTTTAAGTTTAGCATTCGTTTTAGTGGTTATTTTTACTCAAAGGGTACAGATTGAAACATATGTTGTTTTAGACTCTTGCAAAAATGAAAATTATAAGAACATTGGAAAAGAAATCTTTACAATATTTCTTCAAATAAAAAAGAGTTTCAACAAGAAAATGCATGAACAATCCTTCAAACCTTTAAATGCAAGTTTCTTCTTTCTGATGCAAGATGACAATGCAGCCTTATGAGAAAAGAAAAAGAAGAAAAAAAATGATGTTCTTTTTTATTTTTCTTTTGAAATGATTTAAGGTGATAAGAAAACAAAATCCTAGGCTAACATCTTTTTCTTTTTCAAATAACAATGCAAAGAAAGAAAGAGACCTAGCTAGCAGAAAAACTAGGTTTTTTGTTTTTGTTTTCTTTTTCTTTCTTTCAAAGCAAAACTAACAAAATATGGTAAAAGAAAGAAAATATTTTAGTTTAATGTTTGAAAAAAAAAAAGGGAAAACGCAAAAGAAAAGTGTCAAACTGAAATATAAAATCAAGTTTCAAAGATGACCACAACAATGACTAGAAAATTCAGATCTTGAGAAATAGACTAGTCTTACAGTGATGCAATCCAAGGGATAAAAGGGAGACAAAGATGGATCAAAAAAAAAAAATTTCCATTCAAATTTAAGGCCTTACTAACCACCTATAAGCCATAAAAAAATTCAGGACCAAAATCCCCAAAAAATATCCCCAAACTAGCTCAAACAAGGCTCTAAAAAGATTGAAAAACAAGCAAAAAAGTCACTTTTTGGAGGCATCCGCGGGTCACCCCACTGTAACTCATGAATATAAGCTTATATCTGCAGGTTATGTCACTGTAGGAAGTGTGGGTGAAGTTTATCTATGGTTTGACCTTCCAAAAAATGCAGATATCTGTGATTTGGCCTTGGAGACTAAAATCTGTGCTTCACCCCTATATCAGGGTAGTGTATGTTCGCAGTTTATGTGAAAGAAAAAAGCGGATAGAATCAGAAAAAATTGGAAAAATTGGTATAAATCCCAAAACTCAAAGTGTAGTAAAGAGACAAAAAGTAATCCAAAAACACTAGGACGCCAAGAGAAAGAACTTTTAGATGACTTGAGAGTTTTCACAATCTTTACCAGGCAATCAAAAGCAAACACAAACCCTGGAGGCTCAGCATGTGTTGAAGAACCTACCTAGACCTTCCAATTCTGAGAGAAAAACTTACAATTTCAAGACACTTACACAGATCCGCAACTATGTAAACTAGGACTCGCGGACATTTGCGGGTCATACAACTGCAACTCATGGATATCCGTGACTCACAAAAGGACAAGGCGTGGATGAGATTGTTATACTTGAAAAATAAAAAGTCAACCCAGAAGGAGGGCTTGAAAAATCTTTTGGAAACATTTATGGATGAGGAAATCTATGAAAATAAATCCCAAAATCAGGAAAAAGTGCAAAAACCTAAGACAACCAAAGAGACCCCAAAATTGACCCAAACTAGGAGAATCCCCAGTATGGTCGCCAATTCTAATATGAGATTTTTCCCCTGTGACTTTGGTCATGTCACAACAAATATTGACCAAATAAAAGAGAAAATTGTAACCCACACACAAAACTTGTAATGAAATAACTACTTTCTCATAGAGGGAAGAAAGTATCACACCTTGTATCCTTACGTCGGTGTTATTCCCCACTCTCAGCCCTGGTATTGCTCTTGATTCATGCTTGAATTAGCTTGCAAAAGAAGATCAATAAAATGTTGCAACAAGGTAGTTATATCATAAAATAATACTAGTAACTGATAGATAGATTCAAATATGAAGAGTAATTGAACATACATAAACAAAATGAATCAATACTACACAAGTATGGGGAAAAGCGAACTTGTTATTAGCAACGGTAAAATAAGTGGTTAACACCTGACTCCAACCATCGGCACTACCTTGAAGCCAACTGCCTAGGTTCCTCCAAAAGTTCCTTCAAGCATCACTCAACAATATCTCCCTTCCTTGTATGACCCAATAAGGATAGGAACAAACCTTATGGTCATATAATGAAAAGGAAGGAATGTTGGAAATAGATTTCCAGGTCAAGGGGATGTTACTCAGAGGATGAAGGGGAATAGGGAGACTTGCAATTTATTCAACATAACTTTGCACCTAGGTTTTCCTCCTCATCAATTCCCTCAAATTTTCCTTTATACCATCCTCAAGAGGTTAAGGAGGTTGAATTTCGTTGATTATGGGCCCAGGGAGGTTGGGAAACGAGCCCAATCGAAATCCCCGCCCGAAAATGGGGAATTATTTTATTTTTATTATTTTTTTAGGCCATCTGTGGGTTGTAAACTAACAAGGCATGGATGTTTGCATGTTTCACAAATTTGACCCGCGAATATAAGCAAAAACATTGTTTTTTAGTGGCTTTGATGAGGAAAGTTGGGATTTAAGCTTGCAAGTCAGAAAAAAGGACTAAGCCATCTCACAATGAAAATGGTGTGGAAAATTGTGGTATCATAGAGGTATTCTAGTCAACCATATGAATTGGATCTCAGGAGCGAAGTGGGAAGGCCTGAGGGACTGTGTGCAGTGAAGGGGGGTCTCATTCCTTGGGTTGTGCAGGTTGTGGGAAAATAGATTCGAACCTAGGTTTTGGGGCTATTGTGTATTGAGAGCGGGTATCCAGAGGACCGGATCTCCTTGTGGAATCACAGCCTCACATCGGGGGTGGATTTTTGTTGAAATAAAACGATCAATAATTCCTATGGCTAGGAGGTTCATCCTTCATTTGCAGCCAGCCGGTTAATCATTAACACATAAGTGTTTTTGTTCTATTCTTATGTTAATTATGTTGTGTAAATGGTTATATGAATGTGGTGTGTTGGTTGTTTTCTTGAACAATTGCATTCATGTTTAAAAATACATTGTTAGATGCATATAGGATTGCGGTATCATTCAAATGGTCAAATTTGTGTGTGATCTATGGTTGGAAAGCTACAAGAATTTAATTAAGTATTAAAATATTTATTTCAATGTGTATTTTGCATGTAATGATGCTCAACTAGTGGTTGGGTATGTTACAAATTGGTATTAGAGCTATTGGTTCAACATTATACTCATATGGGCCAAGAACCGATGTAAATTTGGGTAAACTTCACTACTACAAATTTGCATGTGGCAAAATTGGGGGAAAATGGGAGAAAATCATAGTCAAATCCCTTCTCATCTAGAGGTCCACGACTGAGATTCATCATGATATATTTAAAAATCCATAAGGTTCATCTTTTTTGAAAGTTTAGACAAATCAACGACCGAGATTCAATTTCGGCGATTGAATGTTGAAGGAAATCAACGATCCAAATTCACCTGGAATTTTATCAAAAATTGTTAAGTGTTGAAGTTCTCCAACTGAATTCATCGATAGTCGATGGTCAAATCAGAAAAAATTGCCAAGAGTTTTAATTTTTCCAATAGAACTCACCGATGGTTAATGGTAGAATCGATGGGTTGGGAGAAGAGTGGGTTTGTCTAGAAGGAATCTTTGATCACCGATGGTCGATGGTCAGGGATCAGCAGATTTTGGCTAAAATTTCAAAGTGTCGAAGATTGCCAACAAAACTTTTCGATGGCCAACGGTTGGGGATCGACAAAAATAGGAGAAGGTTTCATGCAACCATGAAGGATCATATATCATCGATGTTCGGTGGTCATGGATCAGCATAATCTAGCGAATGTTCCATGCATACAGGAGGATTGTTGATCCTCGATGACCGATGAATCGGGAATCAGTGGATTGTGATGAGAGAAGTGGTCGATCGTTGATGAAGGAAAAGAGGATGATGACATCATCATTCACATGTAATGTCACATCACCCAAGTTGACACCTCAAGATGATGTTTCATGCCACGTTATCATCCACATGTCATGTCACATCAGCAGTTCCCACATCAGCCTAGAAGTGGTCGATGGTTAGATCGATCGATTTAGGGCAGTAGTTTCGACAGTCTTCGGGGATCATTGATCATCGATGAGCTGATGGTTTGGCATCAGCCGAATCAATGAGGGGTTCCAATTTCCAATGAATATCACCAATGATTTACATTTGAATCGGTTGATTTAGAGTTATGTGTAAATCGATCATTAGGGAATTAGGTCGATGGTCGACGGCCGGGTCGGCAGTTTTTGGAAAACATTGTGCTTGCCCAAAGGAGAACATCGGTTGTTGATGATTGATGTACCAAATATCAATGGCGCATATTCCATGTGATTTGAGATCAACAACTCATATTTAAGGGTTTGTTACAATAGTAAAACAATGGATTTTATGTGAAAATTTGTAGTTTTTTAAGGTCATTAACTTGCAGGGAATGTTTTAGGGCCTAAACGATGTTTTTAGGTAGTCGAAACCCACGAGAATAGAGTGTATCAAGGTACACTTGGTATCTTCAGCTCAAATAAAATAATTCGGAGAGTTCTATCCAACGAGATAAATAGTTCGTAAAATGGAGCTCGTACAAGAAAGTTACAACCAAAACAGTGAGGGTAAAATTTTGGCACCAAATTTACTTCCAGAAAGCATAAGTCCATGTCCAGAAGTTTGTTTGGGGCATGGGAACAATCGATGGAAAAATTATGACCCATTGAATCCAGCGGTGAAGTCATTTTTTGGTTATGGGTACCTAAAGATGTGTTGGAATTGAAATAAGACACATGTAGCATACAAGGATAAATTAGGTAAAACAATCAAAACTTCTCTAGACCATAACTTTCAAATCGGAGCTCAAATTTGAGAAAAAGAATAGTCGTTGAAAAGGAATTGGGGAGTAGAATACGTAATCCAACCAAGAATTTTAAATTTTGCACTGTATTTCTCATAAAATGATAAAGATATTTTTGTAGCAGTAAATGAGTGGAAATTGTAGGATGTAGATATTGTAACTTTTCGCTCATAACTCATATTGAGACATGAGTACAATCGTTTGAAAGATGTTTCAGAGAGGAATGCATATAAGGAATCATATTTTTTGTTTGGGGCAGTGTTTCCTTCATAAATTGGGATAAAATATGACCTGTAGCATTAATTGAAAAAAATTATATATTGTGCATAAATCTAACAAAAATGGTTGCTTGTACATGGTACAAAATTAGGGGTATAACTAGGTAAATTCAATCTTAGGATTGAATATCAGAGTAATGGAAACATGGAAAATATTGTAGAAGTTGGTTGCAACAATAAAGATATACAATTCAAGTAATGGAAAGTGGAATTGGATTCCAAGAGCCATGTAATTACTCAATGTGAAGATTTCTCCAAATAGTGTCAAAGTTTGGAGAAACTCTCCCAAATGATAGAGGTGAGTGTCGAAGGTGATTGTTGTGTAAGGAAGAGTGTATATGTGTAGGATAGTACCTATTCATAAGCCTGGAGGCACACTTGAAGTGCAATATTTTTGACACGTATATAAAGGCTAAGATTACTAACAGGGCATTGTTATTAAGCATAAGAGCACTCTGCAGAGAGTGTTGTGTGAAAGGAATTTCTAGAAAGAGGATAAGATTCCATAATTGATTATTGTGTGGGTTTGTTCTAGATTAATTTTTTGTGTCTGTAGGATAGGAAAGTAGTTATATATTGTACAGTTGGTTGAAGCATCAAAGAGTTGGAAAATGAAAGTGAAGTATTGCAAGGCAGGTGATGCGAGGTTGAAAAAGGTCTACAAAAGAAGAGGGGAACAATAGTATTTAGTTGTTGTAGAGATTAATAGTGTAAAAGGTAAATTTAATAGATATTCTCACATTAAAGCATGAATACAATAAGTGAGAAAAGTCATTGCATGCACATGGAGTTAAGAAGGACTCTGTATCCTTGAAGGTAGAAATATAGTGAAGGTTAAAAAGCTTGCTTCAAGAGAAGGAGAAAGGATATCATGAGATGAAGTGTGAATTATGATTGGATCAATCATCTCTATGTGAAATCATGGGAGTGTAGGAAAAAGGAATTGTTAGATATTATCTAACTACTTTTGTCTAAAGAAAATACCCAATGAAGGAAAGTTGCCTCTAGTATCAGATTGCGTAATAAAAGCAGGGTACAGGTGTAAATGGAGGAGTGTATATTTCCTTTTGGAGAAAAGTGGTCTTGATTGGTCAAGAATTGATTCACAATGAGTCACTTAATGAAGTGAAGAAATATATTTAAAATTAAGCAAATCCATGATGGATAAATTTTTATTTTCGGCACACTAGTTCAATGGGAGTTAACTAACTAATTCTATTTTAGACTTTCTAATTTTATACCATTACTATTATGCATGCATTCCTAAGAAAAATTCATTGCATCTCACTTCTTCTTCACTTTTCTTAATTATAGGATGTCATTACCTATATGAGTCAATATCACTTACTCATTGAACATATCATAATATACATTGATTCTCATTCTTCCTATTGTATCTCTCTTCCTTTTCTTGATAAGATTTGTTTGTGTATGCTTTAGCTAGGTCTCCTATGCAGGTTTCCATAAAACACTAACATGGTATCAGAGCCGAGATTCTTGGAGAAACCTAGACAAGCCAGAGACGAGCAAAAAAGGATTTAATTATTGAGTAAACCTATTTTCTGCCAGAGTCACAGCCTATCCCCATTGAAAGGTGTGACAATTGGAATCGACACAGTCTATCCATTAATAGGGTGTGATGGTTGCACTCAAACTTATGAAAAAAAAAACAGGAATCAACGCATCCTATTCATTTCTAGGGTGCAACATAATCGCATTGTATCCTTCACTAGGGTGGGAAATTTAGTTTTTTGAAATCGACGCAGCCTATCCATTTCTAGGGTGTGACATAGTCACATTGTATCCTTCACTAGGGTGCATTTTTCTCTCAGTCTACCCATTGCCAAGGTGAGACACTCCAGGTATTCCTATGCTCACCAACAATCTCCAAAACTCACATCTTATTTTAGGAGATATAGTTATTTTATCATTTCTATAGCTGCCATAGAACCGTCAGTCATATCTTAGAATCCACGATATGGGTTTTTAGGATCTTTTTAGAATCAATAGTAGGGATGGAGATGATGAAAATTCTTCAATCAATTTTGGTGATAATACTCACACTGTACAACTATTTTGAATGCAATTCGAAGGCCGCATTCCAACTCAAAAGAAAAGGACTATACAATTTGACAATGGCGATAGAAACAGAACCTACATCAGTGCTTGAGAAGACCATATGGTCGAATAGTAAGGATGAGGCCACAGGAATACTTCTTGATTTAATATCCATTGATTTATGGTTTCATGTTGTCGCATGCAAGACCCTAAATGAGATCTGGACCACCTTGGAAGGAATCTTTGGAAAGCAGGATGAGATGCGAGGTCATATGCTTGAGGTAGAGTGTAATATTCCAGATATAAAATAGTATGCAGAACATAAATAAATATCTAGAAATGGCAGATAAACAATGATATAACCAGAACAACACCACAATAATACCAGAATAACACCAGAAAGAGCACTTTGATTACTGAGAGAAATGTTCACTTTCCTCTTTGAGGGGGAAACCTCCACCAGAGCAGATCTCTATTACAATAATATCCAAGACAAAACTTCTCATACCCTCTACTCCTATTTATACTAAATATGTCTATCCAATGAAAAATCTAGAGGAATATCCTTCTAGAAGCAGAAGCTTCTATTAGGTATTCTTACATTTGACTTATTCTTCCTTACTGTTAAGCCTTATTAATATTGACCTTTATTACATGGAAATATATTATTCTACCTACATGAGGGGTTAGGTCCCTAACATGTCCTCCCCCTTAAAAAATAGCCTTGTGCTCAAGTCTTGAGATGAGGAAATTGTTGCAGAATGGTAGCGAGTTACCAAGTGGCATCTATTGGAGTTGTATATTTCCACTGGACTAACACTTCCTTGATGGTGCACTAACATAGACGACACTCACACTGGTCCAAAACTGCTTGTGGTTGTATCCAAATGGATCCTTCTTCGTCCAACTCGGGAAGGTTGGTTTGAGTTTGGAACTTAGTTCCAATCACCTTCTTTAAGTAGGAAACATGAAAAACAAGATGGAGTTTATAATGACTGGGAAAAGCTAACTGATAGGCCACCTGTCCAACATGCTTGAGAACGGTATAAGGACCATAAAATTTGGGTGCTAGTTTCTCACAATGGTCATCCTTGAGGGAATTTTTCTTATAAGGTTGCAGTCGAAGAAACACTTGATCACCTTCTGCAAATTGATGTTCAGAGCGACCTTGATATTCCTGTTGCTTCATGCGATTCTGGGCCGTGACCAAATTCTCTTTGAGGGTGCAGAGAATAGCCTCTCGAACTGTAATCATTTGGTCAACCGCCTGGACCTTCGAGACACCTAGAAAGTATGAGAGAATTGTAGGTGTATTTTTTCCATATACCGCTTCAAAAGGATTCATGCGGGTAGATGCATGGTAAGAAGTGGTGTACCACAAGATAGGTTTTCTCTGTGTGCGCTCTGGCTAGGTCTGGATCGGCGAACTAGGGTTTTGCAGATCCTTGCGGTGAGGGGGTCCAGCAATGGCCCCATTGGGGCATCCGCCACCCAACGGAGGAGGGCCGACGAGCGGCTCTTACAGTCAGGCTACAGCCGGTGTCAAGGACGCGGAAAGGACCAAAAGGCCGGCCTTTGAGCCGCCGCCAGGCATACACTCGACCCTATGGGAAGAAGGCGTACCCAAGGACCGCGAAATGGAGATCGATCATGAGAAGGCAGCCTCAACCTCCACTGCGGCAGCTCCATGGAAACCTGGTAAGTGCATCCCACAAGCTCCACAAGCCCCAAAATATGTGATTAGCTCACCACGCATTGAAGAGCAAAAACAATTCATGAGAGACTACGCCCTTGTGGGCAAATTTTTAGGGCTCTGGCCCTCAGAACGAGATCTGATCCGTTGGATCCAGTACTGGTGGAAACCAAAGGGTCACTATGAACTGCAACTCGGATCCAAAGGCTTTTTCACAGTAATCTTCTACAATCTGGAAGACCGTAACCGAGTCTTCGACGGAGGACCATATTTTTTCAACTCAGCCGGTCTCTTCTTGCGTTTCTGGATGGAGAAGTTCAGCCCTGAAAAAGAAGACTTTGCTCACGCACCAGTTTGGATCAGATTATACTCGCTTCCAAAAGAGTTCTGGCTTGAGGAGGTTCTGGCGGGTATCGGCAACACCATTGGTATATATGTCAAATCGTCTGAGGCCACGAAGCAGAGGCGCTATACCTCCTATGCACGCATCTGCGTCTATCTAAACATAACCAAGGCGCTTCCTGGGTCCATCATTCTGGAGTATCAAGATGAAGATTGGATCCAAACCATTGACTACGAGCACATCCCGTTCCGGTGTCGCCGATGTCATGAGCATGGACATCTATTCAGAGAATTCCCCCTTAACTCAGCACCAAAAGAAGGAAACCCAGACGGAAATAAGGACAAGGACGGCTTCACTCAACCCACAGGAAAAAGACGACCAGGAGGTAGAAGACAACCAGCTCAGGTAAGCAAGGACCCTTCCACAAGTAATCGTTTTATTACCTTGCAATACCAACCTGAAAATCCGACAGAGCACCCCACGCCAAGTGGACCATTGCCGGACACTGGATCGCAACCCCCCAAGCACGGGGAAGACCAAAATCCTCCGGGAAAGGAAGCTGAGAATGCTCACCAAAGCGCGAATCAGGAAACCCATAATCCTGAGAACACAGAGCACGGAGAAATGGAAATGGATCTAGAAGAGCCAGATCTAGCAGGAGTGGACCTGGAACACCTTGAACATGCGTACAGACAGCAGAAACTCTTCACAATTCCCAGGGATCAACTGCGAAAGGTGCACAAGGTCTATCTCAACTCCTCCGCTGGATCCACGGCCAGGGCCAATCAAGGTCTAGGAATCCAAAGCAGTCAATCCAAAAGCAGTGGTAAAACCCAGAAAGATGAGAAAAGGCGAGGACGAAAATCCACCAATAAGCTCAT
>ML807595.1:88163-100594 GCA_009831015.1 Picea engelmannii
CCCTACTTAAAACTCAATTTTGATGGCGCTTCAAAAGGTAACCCCGGAGTGGCAGGGTATGGCGCAATTATTCGTGACCATCTTGGTCACATTCTCTCCATCGCTGCAGGCTCTCTGGGGCACACAACTAACAACGCAGCAGAGCTTTGGGGCTTGATTCGTGGTCTACACCTAGCAAAGGAGCTCGGACATAACAATTTGGTGGTGGAAGGAGACTCACAGGTCATCCTCAACATTTTTCAGCGCATCCTAAAAGGAGCAAACCCGAACAAAGTCACGCCAAGTTGGAGGCTCTCCCATGGCATTTCTCTGCTCTCAAGCTCAATAATACCAACACAGGCTTTCATCCCTTCCCATGTCCGAAGGAAATCAAACCAGGTCGCAAACGAACTAGCCAACATTGGAACCACATGGACTGGACCGGATCTCTTCTGCATCTCTGCACAGGATCCGGCGCATCCTATTCTCCAACAGTGCATTCGCAAGGCGGCTAAAATAGACTTGCCCCCGGATGGGATGCCATCGCGGGCCACTTGGCAGAGGGCGGAGGAAGGGGGTGTCCAACGAGGCATGGAGCCATGTGCCCGGCTCGTGCCCCACGCAGCCGACACCCCAGGGTTTTAATGAACATTTACAGCCGATGACAGGAGCATTTACTCCTTCCTCCTCGACCGACTCCTTGTATCGCACTATGCAGCGACCTCTCGGCATTTCCATTTTGCGGTGTGGTTTCATTCAGCGCTCTGCATTTTTCATGGTTTCTTGGGTAATTCTCGTCATTTCCCTTGGCTCTGCAGACACTCTGCAGAAGCCGAGTCCGGCCATGCCTCGCCTTCGCCTTCGTATGCGTCCCCGCCGGGGCTCTCCATGGCACCCACGACGCCCCAGCAAGTCTTCCTCGCCCTCTGGTTCTGCGGTTTCAACTCGGGACAATTGGGCCATGGTGGACACCCTTTGGACTCCAGCTCAGGCCTTTCGCAGTGTCAAGCACTCCAGCTCTCCTCCGCCTTCACGCACTAGCCATCCCAGCCATATTTCGCCAGAGCGTCCTACCTCTCAGCCGCGGGAACACTATGCCATTCTCCAGGATTTAGTTTTTGAGCTACGAGAGGGAGTGAGCGACCTTCAATTCCACGTCCAGCAGATGGAGGGATGCCTATCCATTCTCCTCCAGCTCTTGGCCACTCCCTCTCCAGTCGCTCCTGAGCATTCCAGTGAAGCCTCCGAGACCCCTAGCGATTCTGAGAGCAGTCAGCAAACCGCCTCCACCGCAGAAACTTCCGATTCTGAAAGGAAGGAAGGCCACCCAAGTGCCACGACTCCTCTCGCGCAGACGGCGGCTTGTGCAATCAAGGAAGGAGCATATGTCAACGCAGGTTCAGCAATGGCAACAGCAGCAATGGGAAGCAGCCTCCAGGTGCCCGACGACGACAACTGCAGCGCCATGGACATGCAGTGGACCGGCGGGACATCTGTCGTTAAAGAACCATGGATTGGCACTCTGCCCGAGTATGTTCCAGACTACACGGTGTTTGTCCCCTACTTTAGCTCTGGTGGTTCCCATGGTAGTTAAATTTCTAGTTATCTTTAGCATTGTCAGAAACAATTTATACTCTTTTTTGGTTATCTATGGTTGGCTGAACTGGTTTCTCCTCCTGGAGCAGTTCAGTAATTACAACCAATTAACTCTGTCTATGTATTTTGGATCCTGGTTCTGAGAAGGACTCTTATATTAATACAACCTCTTACTTACAAAAAAAAAAGAAGTGGTGTACCACCATTCAGCTGGTGGTAACCATTGAGCCCATTAATTTTGTTGTTCTGATGCAAAACACCTCAAATATGTTTCCAAACACTTGTTGACAAATTCATTTTTCCATCATTCTAGGGATGACAAGTTGTGCTGAGATGCAATTGGGTACCTTGTATCTTGAACAATTCTTTCCAAAAATTGTTGGTGAAAGTTGGGTCGCGATCAGAAACAATAGAATGAGGCATGCCATGAATCTTGAATACCTGATCCATGAAGAGTTGAGCCATAGTGGACATTGTAAATGGGAGTTGAATATCACATAAATGAGCATACTTGGAAAGATGAGAAACTACCACCATGATGATTAATTTATTTCTAGATTTAGGTAATCCTACAATAAAATCCATAGAGATATCCCTCCAAATAGAAGGTGGAATCGAAAGCGGTTGTAGTGTGTCAAGAGATTTGACTATTTCTCCCTTGTTTCATTGACAAAAATCACATTCTCTTACAAAATTGTGAATGCCATGTTTCATACCATCCCATAAAAAAATAACGTTTGAACCAGTCATAGGTTTTGGTAAACCCTCAGTGCCCAGCGGTGGGTGTAGCATGAAGCTCAGAAAGTACCATGGATTTAAGTTTTGATTGTTTACTTAAATACAAATGGCCTTTGTATCGAAGATCATCATTGTGCTAAGAGTACCCTGGGGAAACTGGAGAAATGGCATGCAATTGTTGTATTAGATGTGAATTTTTTGGATCATGTAGCCATTCTTGGCGAACAACTTGGAGCCAATCTAGTACAAAGAAGGAGAGATAAAAAAGGAACCCTTCATCTTCATATTTTCTGGAAAGTGCATCAGTAACCACATTGTCTTTTCCTTTCATGTAAATCATCTCATAATCATATCCAAAGAGCTTAGTCACCCATTGTTTTTTCTCTAGGGAGGAAAGGCATTGTTCCAGAAAATACTTGAGTCTTTGATGATCTGTCTTAATTTGGAAGCATTTCCCTAATAGATAAGAGCGCAAAATATCCACGACATGCAGAATATCCAAAATTTCCTTTTCATAGATTGATTTTCCAAAATTTCTCTCTAAAAGTTGTTTGTTGGTAAAGGCCAAAGGCCAACCCTCTTGCATAAGGACCGCTCCAATTCCTTTCCCGAAAGCATCACAATCCAGGACAAAGGTCTTTGGGAAATTAGGAAGGTCCAGAACTGGAGTGGTTCACATGGCCATGCTCAAGGTTTGAAAGGCCTAAGCAACTACAGGAGTCCAAGTGAAAGAATTATTTTTAAGGAGAGTAGTGAGAGGTGCCGCAATATTTCCATAATTCTTAACAAACTTGTGATAATAACCTATTAAACCGAAATATCCATGCAAGATTTTGAGATTATTTGGGTGAGGCCAATATTGCATAGCTTCAATCTTTTTAGGATCCACCCTGAGATCATCCTTGCCAACAAGTTACCCAAGTACTCAACTTCTGAGGTGCCAAAATCATATTTAGATTGTTTGAGGAAAATTTGTTGCTGAGAGAGTAGATGGAGAACTCGATCCACATGAGAAAGATGGGTTTTCTAGGTTTTACTATATATGAGGATATCATCAAAGAAAACTTAGACAAAATGATGGAGAAAGGGACAGAAGACATGATTCATGAGGCTTTGGAAAGTGGAGGGAGCATTACACAAGACAAAGGGCATGACCAAAAACTCATAGTGGCCCTCATGAGTTAGAAATGTAGTCTTAGGAATTTTTGCCTCGTTCATACATATTTGGTGGTAGCCAGAATGAAGATCAAGTTTAGTAAAGAACTGGGCACCACTCAATTCATCCAAGAGGTCATTAATGACACGAATGGGAAATTTATCTTTAATGGTGAGTTTTTTGAGGGAGTGGAAGTCAGGACACATGCGCCAAGAACCTTATTTCTTAAGGACCATGACCACAAGAGAAGTATAGGGGCTCGTACTAGGGCGGATAACACCTGCGTTGAGAAATTATTGAACAATTTTCACAATTTCATTTTTTTTGGAAAAGGGGTGACGATAGGGACAAATATTGGGAGAAAGTATGTCGAGGACAAGGGGAATGAAATGATCATGAAAACCATGGAAAGGAGGGATTCCATGGGGAGTGGAAAAAACCACTTTATGTTTAGAGAGGGTGGATTGGAGGTCCTGCGGTACAGAAGGTGTCTAAGGGGCTTGAATGGCATGGATTTGTGCAATAATTCCATAATGACTTTTTTTTAGCAGATTTTCCATGTGATGGGAACTGATGATCTTCGGGGAACCAGCGGTGATGCCTTGGAACTTATATTTTTGTCCCTCCTGGTCAAATTTCATGGTTAATTCCTTAAAATCCATGAGAATGGGACCCAAAGTCCTTAGCCATTCTGCACCCAATACAATGTCACAACTGCCCATGTCGATGGCAAACATATGAGATTTCATGTGGTACTGACCAATTTGGAGATGCACATTTTCACAATGCCCTCCACATTTCATGGACCTGCCATTGGAAATCATGATTAGAAAATTATTGATGGCACTTATATAAAAATTAGTTTCTTGGGCAATGCAGTGATGAATAAAATTATGGGTGCTTCCACTATCAACAAGAATGATGACTTTCTTATGCTTAATGTAACCAATTATCTTGAGGGTTTGGGGAGCAAAGAATCCAATGAGAGCATTTAGGGAAATGACTAGTTCGACTTTGGGAGGGTCAAAGGGAGGGGCCATGTTAGTGGGTTCAGGTGACACGGCCATAAGGGGAACCTCAACATCGTCTTTCGAAACATCCTATGAGATGACCATATAATTATTTTGTTCCTTACACTTGTACCTAGGAAAATATGTGTCATCACAATTATAACAAAGGCCTTTGAGTTGGCATTCATCCATTTCTGCCCTGGTCAATTTTTGGATCTTTAGTGGAGTAGAAGGAGGAGTGGGAGTGATTGGTTTAGTGTGAGGAATAAAGGAGGGTTTTCGGTTTTGAGAAGAGACAAATTGTTGTGCTTCCTTATATATTTTAGTAGAATCCACCCAACTATGAGGTCGAGCCATGAGGACATGGGCACGAATCTCATCCTTGAGGCCACTGATAAAACATTCTCAGAAAAAAACATCAGACATTCCCTCTATACATAAATCCAATCGCTTAAAAGTGGCTATAAAGTCTTCCATTGTGCCATATTGTTTCAACTTTTTCAAATGGCCTAAATGGTCAGTGTTAGTGTCAAAGAATTCATAAAGCTCCGCCACAAAGTGTGTCCAAGCCACATACCATTGGCGGAAATTTTTTCTCCATTGCCAATGTTATTTATCTAGATGGAGAACACCATATCTAAATTTGGCCAACTCATATGTAATTCTATACAAAGATAAATAATATTCCATTTGAGTTACCCAGTCAATGGTATCTGAGCCATGAAATTTGATCAAATCCACATGCGGAAGGCATAGGTCATACTGGAAGAAATGGGGTTAAAATTTCTGGGAATGAGAGGAAGATTCACCTTTGGTTTGCAAAGGTAGGTTAGATGAGGGAAGATCTATAGGGATATGCAGATTGGCCCAGATCATCGTAGTGAAGGAGACAAACTAGGTATTGAAGGATTCAAGCTCAGTAGTGAGGTCTTGTTTGAGATCCTCCATTTTGGCGTCGATAAAGAAATGCATGTTTTTATTGATGGTAACAACATTGGCACTAAGTAGTCTCACTTCGTGTTGGGTTTCAGTGAAATTAGAGTGCAAGAAATTGAAGTGAGCTTCCAAGTCTTGGTTACAGGTGTGGGCCATGATGAAGAGGGAACATGAAGAGGGGCAGGTGGGACCACACAGAAAATGGGTTATGGTTGAAGTGTATCACAACGATCGGGAAAATGAGTGGAATACAATGGGTAAATCCCAAATAAGGGTGTTGGAAGGGGGTCGGGTCCACAAGAAAAACAAAATTTCTGAAAAATTATAGGTATGTATGCGATAAGGGAGAAGAGAAGAATCCAACAGGATAGGTCTCAAATAATGGTGCCAATAGGACAGTAGTAATTTTGCAACTCAAATGCAGGAGACACAGTTGTGAGGCAATACATCGTGTATGTTCTATTTTTGTTTTTGTCCCAAGGGTTCTACAGACAAGAGTTTTCCCTGTTCTATATCTCACTAATATACGTGTGGGTTCCAACAATAGTACTCGTCCCAATATCTCAGGGCACCAACTAAGGAGGCTATACCATGCCCTTAGTCGTACTACTAGACTACCCAGGTACTAGAGAGTATCTTCCTGAGTGTTGTTCTCAGTGACATTATAGCATTCAGGTGGTCAATTGATTTATCTATGGAGGGATTCATGAGATCTATGTCGATCTATATACAGGTGTTGTTTGATGCGCTACTACTCGAAGGGGTACCAAAAGGGGTTACAAGGGTGGCCAACAGATGTGCACTTAAGTACCACTTGTATTTCTTGCGTGTATGAATCCATGACCACGATTTTATGTGTGTAACGATAGATCTCTGTAGATTTAAGATGTCGGGATATGTCTCTACCCTAAAAAAAAATAACCCACAATTTTCTGCCTAGGAAGGTACTTTAATACCACTTGTAATATTCCAGATATAAAATAGTATGCAGAACAGAAATAAATAGCTAGAAATGGAAGATAAACAATGATATAACCATAACAACACCACAATAATACCAGAATAACACCAGAAAGAGCACTTTGATTACTGAGAGAAATTTTTAATTGCCTCTTTGAGAGGGCAACCTCCATTAGATCAGAGCTCTATTACAATAATATCCAAGACAAAACTTATCATACCCTCTACTCCTATTTATACTAAATATGTCTATCCAATGAACAATCTAGAGGAATATCCTTCTAGAAGTGGAAGCTTCTATTAGGTCTTCTTACATTTGAATTTTCTTCCTTATTGCTAGGCCTTATTAATATTGACCTTTATTACATGGAAATATATTATTCTACCTATGTGAGGGGTTAGGTCCCTAACATAGAGTTGAATACCTTAGACCCTAAAAATTTTGATAATATACAGGATTTCTTTACTAAATTTAAATATTTGATATTGAGCTTGGGTGAATGTGGTATTGAAAAGTCTACACAAGAGAAACAACTTATTCTAACAATCTTTCCAAGATATGATCAAATACGTTGTATATGTCTCCAATTTCCATTCTGGCAAATGTTTTTTTGCAACAAATTGGAAAATGCTTATGATGGCTCAGTTCATTAAGTCTCTCATACAAGAAAAAAAAAAACTCATACAGATGGGACTCATGAAAGATCCCAAATAACATGCACTCACCATGCATGATGGAAAAGGATAATCCAAACAGAACGAGAAGGAGGTATATTCCAAACTCTTTAACGATTCTTCAAGTTTCAAAGACTCTTCTAATTCCAAGAAGAAGAAGAAGGGAAATCAGTGCACTTACTGCAATAAACCGAATCATGAAGAATCCATGTGCATGAAGAAATAGATTGATCTTATGGCACAAGAACTTAAACAAAACAACCTTGGAAACTTCATTCCAAAGGGAGTCAAGAAGTAGAAGGAAGAAGATCATGCTCCTAAGAAAGGTAATCATCATGCTCTTGTTGAAATTAATTTCTCATCCGATTCATGGATTATAGATTCTGGTGCATCCCATCATCTAGCAGCGAAAGAGGAAATTTTCTCTTCTTTGAGTCCATGCTCAAGACCCCCTATTCTCATGGGGGATTATACTCTAGTATCAGTAGTAGGAGAAGGGAGAGTGGAACTCCATAATGTAATTTTTTAGAATGTTTTACATGTTCCAAAGCTTTCTATGAATTTGCTCTCATTTTATTAGATCACTCAGAAAGGTAAAAAGGTTGAATTTACATCAGATTCAGTTTTAGTAACTAACATGCATGACAATTCCATCATTACAATTGGTGAGGTGGATCACAAGTCAAGGTTGTATAAATTCACTAATTTTTCTGATGATGACTCCTCTTTTCTATTTACACATAATGAGAGTACTTTGCATCCACCTCCAGTGAAACATGCATATACTCTTGTTCTTCCATTAGTTTCAGACATCAGAGATGATTCCATACACTCATATTATGTACATGGAAATAAGAAAGTAGTACAGCTAGATAAGAAGTCGATGTTTAAGTTTCAGCAGATTCCTAAGAAGGCACAGATCACACTTTAAGAAGTAGGTATCTGTTGGGCACTTTAATTGTCTAATTGAATGGAAAATCAAAGTGTTCAATATAAATTGTCAACCCAGGGAAGTCTATTATTTCAAGATAATTATGCAAAATCTATGCTAGATTATGAAAGCATCTCTAATCTAATTGCAATAAGGAAGTTCTTTTTAACAAAAACAAGCAAATAATATCACTAACACAATTGTGTTGATACAGTTGGAGTGCTACAGAATTAAAATCACAATTTCAATCTAAACTGATGAATATATAAAAACCTTGAATTGCCTACCCTAATCTAACTTCCTAAATTACTTTTGCAGGAAGAAACGTTGTACTATTACAGAAAGGAAATCTACTTATTGCAAGAAGCTACTTCACATTTTCATTTCTCAAAACAAGATTTTAACCTAATGCAGAAAAAGGAAAAGCAGTTCTCCAGCCATGTTCAACAACTGACTTCTAATTCTCATGAGACAAGTTTATGCACATTTACTAAGAAGGAACTAAACTGTAACAACAGTTGTATTCAAAAATATCTAACAGTTAAACCAATTGCAATGAAAATGACTAAATCTAGAATTCAAAATAGAGGGGAATCGGTGAGGAAGGTGGGCCCTTTCCTTCTCATTGAATCCACTCAAAGAGATAGGTTATAGTGTGCTAAATAAATTCAATCCACTTCTTCATTTAATTGCCAAAAAGATGTTTGTGTACAATAATCGTTACTTTCTTCAGTTCAAGGAAAAATACTAACAATCCTTTACATTACAAAAGCTATGCTATTTATAGTTAGAGTCAATCAGTGTTCAGAAACAAAACAGTATTGAGAATCCATGATTCTCAGGCTGTTCGTTAGATATCATTAATACAAAATCTTGAATTCGCCTTCATCAACATCGTGAGCCAGCATTCTAATCAGCAGGTGTTGTAGCAATCGTATCACAACAGGATTGGTGGCATCTATTGTAACAGCTTCTGAGATTAATAGGCTTTTGTCGTAGCAGTTGTGTAACAGCTTCCAGGATTGATGGGCATCTGTTGCAAAAGTCATGTAACAGCTTCCAGGATTGGCACATAGTTGTAACAGCAGCAAGTTTCTCGAAGTGGGTTGTTCTAACATTTTGATCATTAGTTAAATCATTTCATGGGTAAAATAAGTGAACGTTATCAATCAAACATGTTAAGTAAATGAAAATATAAAAGCAAGATGAATAGTTCATACCTTGGGAAAAAGGGTCTTGGTGCTCATTATAATAGTCATTTAGCTTAGGAATGAGAAGGTTGAATGATCAAAAGGTGTAATGAAAAAGGGACATTTCAGGGTCCTAATGTACCCCCCAACTGAAGACATTGCATGTCCTCATGCAAAACACATTCAAACCTTACTGTGTAACTGAAGTAGAGAACTATCTCCTCCAATGCAAAATTTCTAAGTGTCGGTATTGAAGAATGTTGTGTCAAAAAGGAAAATCGACTGTGTCAACAATCTGGTTGAGTTTCTTTATTCTTGAGAATAGGATCAGTTTGAGTTGCTCGAGTAACAACTCGTGAAGGAAACAGAGGTTCTTGTTTGCAAGCTTCTGGTATACTAGGAGTTGATTTATGACATTGAGATTTCCTATGTTTTACTGATTTTTGTGTAGCAGGAAGTCCATGTTCAGTCTTGATTGATACATTTGTTGGTCCTGTACCGACTGGAACTTTGACTACCTCATATCCTGCCTCATAGTAAATGTTTCCACACTCAAAACACATGAGTTCTTTGTCTCTACCCATAACATATTTTGTTAGTGCTAGGATGTCCAAGGTTATACCTTCTGGATTCTTTTTTCGAGCAGTTGTTACTTCCTGTTTCAGGGTCTTTAACTCTGCTTTGAGGTTATTATTTTCTATTATCAGTGCAGCAATCCTGGAGTTTTCTATATTCTTGATCTTTTTCTCTATTTGGGAAAATAATTGGGCAAGTGGCACATCCTCAACATGTTGTGGAGTTGGTTCTTGTGTAATAGCTATGGCTATCAAGACTGGTTCTTGTGGAGCAGTCTCGACATGGACAGTTGGTTCTAATATTACTGGCTCTAGTGGGACAATATTATGTGGAGCAGTTGGTTCTTGTGTAACAGTTGTATCTATCAGGACTGGTTCTTGTGGATCACTCTCAACGTGGACAGTTCATTCTTGTGGAACTTTCCTTGCATCAACCATAGGGAATAGTGGATGAAGAATAGGAATGGCCTGCTCCATATCTTGCCTTCCAATTGCAGCTTCGACAGACCTGGTGGACCTGGTTTTTCTCCTAGGTAAAGTAGAAACGAAAGTAGTGGTTTTCTTCTTTATTGTTGGAGGAGGAATAGGGTGTTCTTCCTCAAGAACACAAGGAGGATATTTTGGTATACTAGGGTCTGCAATGATCTGAATATTGTCAACGAACATAGGATGCACAAAATCATCAGGCAGCACCGATGATTCTGATGTGAATTGAGTACATTCATTTTGAAAGGAGAAGATAGTTTCCTATAGTTCTGGGCATAAAGTAAAACATGGTATCCGTACCCCTGTAGAATTCTCTGTCGCAGTATCCAGAGGGTTCTAATTTGATGTTGATCCAATTTGATCAATGGATCTATGAGGTTTTCCTTTGAATGGACGTTTCCTTTACTGCGAAGATGCACGGGTAATGAGAGTAGGTGCTTGATCGACTGAAGCAGTAATAGGAGAATCTTGTGTGATTGCAGCAGCAATAGGAGGGGTCTGTATGATAGTTGGTGCCATAGCAGAGGGGGTAAGCGGTCTTGATGTTATAGTGGACCATTTTATCCTTGTCCATTTTTTAGTTAATGCAGAGGCAAGAGAAGGGGTTTTCTTGTCAGAGGCAGGGGGTAGGATTTCAATAATCTGTGTAGCAGCC
Organism: Picea engelmannii; assembly: GCA_009831015.1. Classification (NCBI taxonomy): domain Eukaryota; kingdom Viridiplantae; phylum Streptophyta; class Pinopsida; order Pinales; family Pinaceae; genus Picea; species Picea engelmannii. The sequence goes on from ML807595.1 coordinate 99,051, forward strand.
AAGTGTTGTGATTGTGGTCGAGCGGTTGGCTCTTCATCTGTTTGTTTGACCACAGCTACAGGTTGTTGTAATGAAAAGTTGTTGATGCTTGTCTGTCTGGTTCCAGGATGGCTTTGGGTTATATGGTTAATTTTCTGAGTCGTCTTACGGACAGTGACAGTAGAGGTTTGGATTGTTATAGTAGCCGAGGGTAGAGGTTCTGGAAGAGATCCATGGGTTGCATTGTCAAGGACTGGTACAATTCTTTCTGGATTTATAGACTGTGGTTGGTCTGCTGCAGCAGGTAATGGGTTATTGGAAATGTCCATACCTGCAAATTAATAGGACGATGAGTCTGTGATTAGAAACGCAATTCTTGGGGCTCTTGGATTTTTTTACAAAACGAGCCATGTTATGCAATGAATGTAGGAGAAAATAAGGAATGTTTATCAATTTTTGATGTCGCAAATGTGATAATAAGATGAAATCAGAAAAATAAACAACTTGGTATCGGCCTTCGCAGGTAATGTACCTTTTAAGAAATTTTGTGACTTCCCCCGTGGCTCTGGTAAGGAATTGATGTCTACAACTTTTCCCTTGGTCTGAACTTGCTCATTGTTGATGAGGAACCCCTTATGTGCATCCGAGAGATGTGTTTTTCTATTAAACCATCGGTCTCTTGTTCTTGGCAACCCTATTACAGTAGCAATGCTTGCTTCTGTTACTGGAATCCTTACCCCATTCACCATTGAATACCCTTCAGTAATATTTTGACTAAACTCCAATACCTCTTCCTCACTAAACTCTTTCACCTTCTTAAAATATGATATCCAGCCAGCCTTAAGAAATATTTGGTAGGCCTCTGGGTGTAGTAGTAAACTGTCCAGAGTTGTGGGTTCATATCTCACAGTCGGTCCTCTCATGATGTTTCTTGAGAGTCACAGGCACGTAGGAGGAGAAACTATCACCTAAATCAGAGATGAAATAAGCTCGAACATGGTTTGCAGAAAGACTACAATGTCTTAGTTAAAATAAGTGTGGGTGGAAAGGTGGTGGAGGTGTGTATAAAATTTAGAATGAACGGCTAAATTTACGTTTCCCCCCCCCCCAACTAAGCAGATTGGATCCAGGAGTAATCGGTTAGTAAATAGGAAATCATGCTTTTATATCTTCATTACTTTAACACGTAGGATTAATCACGTACCTAAAATCTTACCTCACATAGCGACCTGTCGGAGTAACCGCACAATCCAACCGTCGCGGAATGGCGCATAAGAGCTGGCATGATGAAGGATCGTGAGAGAAATGAAAGCTTGTGTAGAGACATAGTCCTTACTATAGTTAGCCAACTAGAAATCACCGAATGTGAAGTCAATTCATAATGAAGCAGCACTTTCGGATAGAGAGCATCAGTATTGTCTGATCAGTGGTGTTGTTGCATGAAAGATTGGAGGGCTAGAGCAGTAGCATCGACAAAAAGAAAGAATGAAGTGGCAAGAAAGAACAATAGTAATTAGTGTATCAGCAGGTTCTTTTTCAAAAATGTTGGAGGTAGGTGTATCAGC
>ML807595.1:101566-114855 GCA_009831015.1 Picea engelmannii
TCTATGTAAAACATGATATTTACTGAGTAGAGCTTCAAATTTATGTGATGTGAAAGGGGGTCCTCCATCAGTGACCAATTCTCTGGGAACACCAAACCTAACAAATATATCTTCAAACAAGAATGCTAAGACAGCCTCTTCTGACGCTCTGATAAGTGCTTTTGCCTCCACCCACTTGGTCATGTAATATGTACAGACTAATATATAGACTTTTTGATTGGAAGGTGGGTGAATAGGTCCTACAAAATCCATGGCCCATCTCTCAAAAGGCTCTAACACTACCTGAGGCTAGAGCGGCATCTCATCTCTGTGAGTTGGTTGACCCATGTGTTGGCAACTGTCACAAGTTTGGACATATTTATTGGCATATTGAAATATGTTGGGCCAATAATAGTCCATCCTTAAAAAATTATGCCCGGTCCTTTTATCAGCAAAATGACCCCCACAAGGGCCATCATGGCAAGCTTTCAGCAGATCATAAACCTCATCATCCCTCACACATCTCCTGATTTCTTGGTCCAGGACTGTGTAGAAGAGCTATCCTCCTATCCAACTGTACCTAGCACTCTTTTGAATAATTTTCCTTCTTTCCCTAGGAGATAGATGTGGAGGTACCTTCCCTGCAACCAGATAATTAGCAATGTCTGCATACCAAGGTGAGTGAGCAGATACTGCAAACAAATGTTCATCAGGAAAGGAATCGTCTACAGGTGAATTATCATCATTTATATGTAATCTCAAGATAAAATGAGCAACCACATTTTCTTTTCCTGGTCTATCCACTATAGTGATGTCAAATTCTTGCAGTAGTAACAACCATCTTGTCACTCGGGCATTAGTAATAGGTTTATTCCTAAGATATTTTATGGATGTATGATCAGTATGAATAAAAGTTGGGTAACCAGTTACATAATGCCTGAATTTATTGATTGCATATACTACTGCCAAGAATTCTCTTTCAGTAACTGTGTAATTCAACTAAGCAGGAGACATGTTCTTGCTGATATAGTAGATAGTGTAGGGTTCTTTGTCCTCATGTTTCCCTAGTACTACACCAATTGCAGTGTCTGAGGCATCTAAAGAAATGTGAAAAGGCAAAGCCCAATTGGGCCCTCTCAAGATGGGAGCTATAGACAATCTATGTTTAAGATCTACAAAGGATAATTCACAGTCGTCAATCCAACGAAAGTTAACATCTTTTGTTAGTAAGAAAAACAATGGAGAGGCAAGTTTAGAGAAATTTTTAATGAATCTCCTGTAATACCCGGCGTGCCCTAAAAAAATTCTTACCTCTTTCTGAGTTGATGGATTTGGAATGTCCAAAATTACCTGGGTTTTGGTTGGATCTACCTAAATCCCTGCATAAGAGATGAAGTGTCCAGCACTACCCCTTTGTGCATCATCATATGGCACTTTTCTGTACTTAAAGAAAGATGAGATTGTTTACATATTTTGATCACTTTTTCCAAATTAGACAAAGTGTCTTCGAAATTAGTCCCATAAGGTGTAAATTCATCCATGAATATTTCCATACAGTCATTCACCATATCAGAGAAAATATCAATCACAGCTCTCTGGAAAGTGGTTGGTGCATTACACAAGCCAAATGGGAGAACCTTGTAGGCAAATGTTTCCCAAGGGCTGGTAAAGGTGGTCGTATCTTGGTCTTGTGGGGAAATTTGTATCTGGTTATAGCCGTTGAATCCATCTAGGAAAGAAAAATATTTTTTTTCCAGCTAAGTTATCTAAAACCTGATCAATAAATGGCAGAGGGAAATGATCCTTCTGCATTGCCTTATTCAGGGCTCTATATTCCACACACACTCTCCACTTACCATTCATTTTAGGCACAATAACCAATGGTGATACCCACTCATTGTCTGATATAGGACAGATGAATCCGGTGTTGAGAAGTTTCTGAAGTTCTTCTTTAACAATTTCTTTAAGGTTTGGGTTCATCCTCCTTTGTGGTTGGTAAATGGGTCGACATTCTTCTTTGATGTATATATGGTGAGTGCATAGTTTAGAGGGGATGAATTTCATATCCATGTAATCCCATGCAAATGCTTCTTTATGTTCAGTCAGTAAATTCATCATTCGGCGAGTTTTAGCATTGGAGAGATCAAGATTGATGTTCAAGGTTTTTCTAGGTTCGATTTCTACAGCGATGCTCTTAGAACTGACTTTAGGAAATAATTCAGATGTTGTTGTTTCATCATCTATTTTTACATCGTTTGTTGTTACAGTTGAATCACTTTGATTGTCAGTAGTTTCTGAGAACATTTCCAATTTCATTTCTTCCTGGGCCATAGGGTCAAAGACTCTAATCAATTGGGGGTGCATGTGTTGTGTAACAGCAGAGGGGTCACAAATAAAACAATTGATTAACTCATCCTCCGTCTTGTCCTTGAAACTCAGGGTCTTTCCTATAGTTAGCATAGGCAGAACACTTTCAGCCTCAGTGTCCATCCATAGAGAGTTTTAAGGTTCTGCATTGGGTGTATCATGAGGATACAGGGTAAGTTTTTTTGTGTCATAACCATCAGAGATGGTCATAGAACCAGATCGGAAACCTATGAAGGCGTCAGCTATGGCTAACCATGGTCGTCCCAGAATTAGAGGATGGCCTCCCATACTGGAGTTGGGTTGCAACATGACAAAATCAGCAGGATACTCCCATGAGTCTATTGAAATAACTAAATCATCGATTACTCCTTCTGGTCTAATGGTAGAGCGATCAGCTAATTCTATAACAGTAGGAGTAGGTCAGATTTTTGTTCTGAGTTGCAGCAACTGCGTAGTTTCTATTGGCATGATGTTAATTATTGCCCCTAAATCAACTAATACATACAGAATAGATGTACGTTCAATTTTAACTGTTACGGTAGGGTTTCCTAGGTCGCCATATTTAATAGGTGGATTTTTTCCTAGCATTAGCTCAGACAAATCCCCCACTACATGCACTGTGAGGGGATCTTTAGGTTTTCATCCAGGTTTTCTGATACATATATCCCTCACAGTCTTGTCATAAATAGGGACATCCCTTATTGCTTGCAGTAGTGGAATATTAACGTGCATATTTTGCAATTCTCCAAGGAGATTAAAAGATGGTAATTCCACAGGCTTGGTAATTTTCAGTCTTTCAGGGATTGGTGGGTCTGTTGATTCTAGAATGGGTTGGTCAATTTCTTTTGTATTAGCAGATGGTCTCTCCCTTGATTCCTTATCTGATTTTGAAGATGGGGCATCTTCAACTATTGGCTCAACTATTCTCCCTGATCTTAAGTTTATTTCATCACAAGGCATAGGAGTAATAGATAAGGCTGGCACATTATGTATGTTTATGTTCTGAACAGCCTTATTATTTGGGTTTGGGTTAGGTTGCACAGGCATCTAATATCGTAAGGGAGGATTTTTTGGTGAGTTATTGGGAGGCAATTGCAGTTGTTGTTGTTGGTATGGGGGTTGGAACTGTTGTTGAAAGAAGTTTGGTTGGTGTTGGCTTTGATAACTGAGTTGTTATTGAGGACCTCTCCCATATGGGTGCCATTGCCCATAGTGATTCTATTGTTGGGGCATAGGTAACCATGCATTGGGATCTTGATAAGAGGGTGGCATTTGATTTGGAGGGGGGGAATTCGACTGGCCATATGGTATTTGATTGTTCCAATAATTAAATGTTGGAGGAGAGAATTGAGAATTCATACCTTGACCTCTTGGCTGCCATTGTCTCCTTTGTGTGATCATATAGATAGCCTCTTCTTCCTCATTAGTTGCCTTCATTGATGCTTTTACACCTGGTAGAGAAGGACATTGGTCAGTGGCATGGTCTAATTCACAAATAAGGCATACCTGGACATTGTTCAATGGGCACTCCCTTGGTGGATGTTTCTTCCTGCATTTTGGACAAAAAATGCATAATACTTTCTCTGGTTCTACTTGTTTCTGTTTGACCTGCAAATTATCCATTTGTAAGGAAAAAGAGTTAATCATCTCTATTTTGAAACTTTCTAACAGATTACCTATTTCTACTCTTGTTGCTCCTCCATTTGTTGATTTATGTACCCTTGAAAAAGTAGTATCCTTGGTAGTTGGTTTATTCCTTGTAGATCCTCGAGAACATATTTTGCAGAGGTCTACAATGTCCTCATAGGATTCCTTAGATATATCTCGTTTTCCAAGCATATTCAGCATATCTAAACAATCTTCTCTAACTCCTTTTAGCAAAATGGTTTTCAGAATGTCCTTACTCACATCTAGATGGCCAGACCGTGGTAGATTGTATTGGAGTCACTCCACAAAGTCTTCAAGGGTCTCGTCCTCCTTCTATGACATTTTGAACAGTTCATCTCTTCGTTCCCTTGTTCAACAATAGTCTTGGTATTTGTGCAGGAAAAGCCACCTCATTTGTATCCATGTTGAAATGTTTTCCCCTCCAAGGCTCATGAACCATCTTAACGCATTTCCTTTTAATGTGGCTGGAAACAGTTTAAGATTATGCATAGTGGTAGTGTAGTCATAGCTTCTACACAAAATGTCAAATTCAAACAGAAACTCATCCGGATCTTCAGTAGATAATCCATGAAAATTTTGGAGAGCCGAGAGAGGTATGTTTTTCATAGTTGCCATCCCTCATGTGGGAACATCAGAAATAGGAAAAACCAGGGTAGAGAGAGTGTTTTCATTGTTTACCCGATCCTCATTGTTTTGTGGATTCTCTTGGTAGAGATCTTCTTCATTATCCCCCTTGATTCTCCATATGTGCTCTCTCCCTCCACTTAGTATGAACAGTGTCCCACTCTTCCTTAGTGATTATCTGACCGTTAATCTGATAAACAACTTCTTCTATGTTTTCTCGGTTCTAAGCTATACTGCCTTGATCCTCAATGTTCTCCAGTTTTGCTTGTTGATTTGTTGATGACAAATCTTCATCTTTGATTTCAGCTTCAACTTCAACTTCATCCCTTGATGAGAATGATGTTTTGAGAGGGGGTGTTTCTACTGACTGTGGATCACGTCCTCTTGGAGGATTGGTAGGGCGAAAAATGGATCCTGAAGAAGAATCTGCGCTGGCTATTATCTCATCAACAATGGTCTATATTCCCAATATGTTAGGATTTCTTCCTCCATGTCCTCTAGTGCTTGTAATGTTAGTATTTTGGGGGGTTCGTTCTCATGTTTGGTGATTCATGCAGACTATTCATTCCTAAAAAAAAACTAGTGTGCTTACCAAAATCTATAATTATCTTCCCTGACAACGACGCCAAAATGTTGGGCACTTTAATTATCTAATTGAATGGAAAATCAAAGTGTTTAATATAAATTGTCAACCCAGGGAAGTCTGTTATTTCAAGATAATTCTGCACATTCTATGCTAGATTATGAAATCATCTCTAATCTAATTGTAGTAGGGAAGTTGTTTTTAACAAAAACAAACAAACAATATCACTAACACAGTTGTGCTGATATAGCTGGAGTGTTATAGAATTAAAATCACAATTGCAATCTAAACTGATGAATATATAAAAACCCTGAATTGCCTACCCTAATCTAACTTCCTAAATTACTTTTGCAGGAAGAAACTTTGTACTATTGCAGAAAGCAAATCTACTTATTGCAAGAAGCTACTTCACATTTTTATTTCTCAAAACAAGATTTTAACCTAATGCAGAAAAAGGAAAAGTAGTTCTCCAGCCATGTTCAACAACTGACTTCTAATTCTCATGAGCCAAGTTTATTCACATTTACCAAGAAGGAACTAAAATGTAACAGCAGCTGTATTCATAAATATCTAACAGTTAAACCAATTGCAATGAAAATGACTAAATCTAGAATTCGAAATAGAGGGGAATCGGTGAGGAAGGTGGGCCCTTTCCTTCTCATTGAATCCACTCAAAGAGATAGGTTATAGTCTGCAAAAGAAATTCAATCCACTTCTTCATTTAATTTCCAAAAAGATGTTTGTGTACAATAATCGCTACTTTCTTCAGTTCAAGGAAAAATACTAACAACCCTTTACATTACAAAATCTCTGCTATTTAAATTCAGAGTCAACCAGTGTTCAGAAACAGAATAGTCTTGAGAATACCTGATTCTCAGGCTGTTCGTTAGATGTCATTAATACAAAATATTGAATTCTACTTCATCAACTTTGTGAGCCAACATTCTAATCAGCAGGTGTTGCAGCAGTCGTATCACAAAAGGACTGGTGGCGTCTATTGTAACAGCTTCCAATATTAACAGGCTTTTGTCGTAGCAGTTGTGTAACAGCTTCCAGGATTGATGGGCATCCATTGCAGAAGTCATGTAATAGCTTCCAGGATTGGCGCATAGCTATAACAGCAGCGAGTTTCTTGAAGTGGTCTGTTCTAACATTTTGATCATTAGTTAAATCATTTCATGGGTAAAATAAGTGAACGTTATCAATCAAACATGCTAAGTAAGTGAAAATATAAAAGCAAGATGAATAGTTCGTACCTTGGGAAAAAGGGTCTTGGTGCTCATTATAATAGTCATTTAGCTTAGGAATGAGAAGGTTGAATGATCAAAAGGTGTATTGAAAAAGGGACATTTCAGGGTCCTAACAGTATCCTTGGAGGGAATCCATTGGATTCTAGGAGGACTTAATCTCAGTATGAGGAGCCTTCTCATGTACTTTCAGCTTCTAAACCAGCGATGCCCATGCATTGCTATATGGTTCAATATTCTAATCCACATACCTGTAGTGAGGTTGTCGGAAATACACTATGGGAACCAGCCATGCAAAAGGAGTATGAATCACTCATAAAGAATCGGACTTGGCATCTAGTTCCACTTCCACCAGAAAGGAATATTTTCATATGTAGATGGGTCCATAGGATCAAGAGGTAAAATGCTATATAGGTTTCCAAAGGACTTCATCAGATCCATAAATGTTTCTACATATTCACAAAGACTTTTAGTGAGCAGAAGTTTCAGACTTTGCACGATCATCTTGCAGTGAAGAACACAGTTTCCTAGCAATTGCCTTTTCTTCTTTTGATGCATTGTCTTTTGAGGGGGGGGGTTTGTTCCCATGTGGTTTTCCCTCTTTCCTCATTTGTATTCAGTGTTCATTATTTTTATTGTACATGACTACCTAATATGGCCTAGTAGTTCGGACCAATTTTTCACTCCATTGTGATGTTCAAGGGGGTGTTGGAGAAATTTCTATTTTCAACACACTAGTTCAGTGGGAGTTAACTGACTAGTTCTATTTTAGACTTTCTAATTTTAGACCATCGCTATTATGCATGCATTCCTAAGAAAATCTCACTGCATATCATTGCTTCTTTGCTTTTCTTAATTATAGGATGTCATTGCCTATATGAGTGAATTTCACTCACTCATTGAACAGATCATAATATACATTGATTCTCATTCTTCATATTGATCTCTCTTCCTTTTATTGATAAGATTTGTTTGTGTATGATTTATCTAGGTCTCCTGTGCAGGTTTCCATGAAACACTAACAATCCATGGATGGTAAAGAGTATTAGGAAAATGACATTAAAGAACAATTCAGAATATTGAAATGTCAATCAATGATAATGGTACTTCAAGACCAGTTTGGTCAAGKAAATGGGGAATGTAAATATTCATTTAGAGTAGTGAATACTACAACACTATGAATATTGATMATTATAGCCAAAATATGTTGGGRCAAGATTCTTTGCATGAAGAAAGCAGTTGTGGGATGGCAGCACTAGTGGATCTAGTGGTTTTAAATGCRGTATGACAAAGTGGGGCTTGGCTRGAASGTGTAGAATAGGGGCCAGTGGTGCRCAGTTGAGAAGAATAGCATTGCAAAGGGAAATAGGGTTCTACAGAAATTCAAATAMAASCATATATGAAAACAAATMTAAACAAATAATTAAATATGAAATAGATATGTGTTGGAGTGCATGGTAGAATTGATGCATGATGCATACAATAAAAAACGAGTGCATATGCACGWGATAGGCCTGAAATATCAAATGCTTGGTGCATATTGATGTGTGTTTGTGCATGTGAACATGCCTGAACATGTTTATGGCATGACTATAGACTAAGAGTAGTCTATTGATATATATATATATATATATATATATATATATGAAATAATGAAACTATAATGTTGGAATAAAACTAATGATGGATTATGTATCCAGGAAATGAATGATTATGGCATGATGATATTGTTTCTTATGGTATCCATCGATATGAAGACAAATGAGGATGGTGGAGATGTTGGCCAATATAATTAATAAAGGGATCCATCGAGCTTCTAAAAATTTCAAAGGATCAAGTAGCATCAAGTAAATTTCTAACAGCCATGCAAGTATGCATTTGGGGTTGTTATGATGGATAAATGTTGAAGGGAATGGAGATAAGAATTCCCTCGGTCTAATATCAATATTTGAATTGATGTAAAGGCAGAAAGCCTTGAATATGCAAATATTATTTGTTGCTTGAATGAATTTATGGGAAATTTAATTGCATATTATATTATGTTGGTTATGATATTATAACCAAGACAAGACCAGAGACATACCTCTGTGATAGCAATGAATGCCATGGGTACATGGTATTTTGGAGTCAATGCAAGGATGTAGTGGGTAAATGTGGCCCTAGGAATTGGCACATTGGTAATGTTTGACTAAATTGTGAAGTGTTTTGGTGTTGGAATGCATATTTGAGGAATGATGGTTTCTTTCTATTTAATATGAATAATAGTTGGAAGTGATGGAATTTTTAGATTTATATAATTCTAAGAATCGATTCATGGACTAAATGCATATGTTGCAGTGAATGATGGTTTCATCCTAGATAATATGATTAGTGGTTGAATTCGATTTTTAATATGAATAATGGTTGGAAATAATTGAATTTCTTGTAAATTACAATTATGAGATCATTTCATGAATTGATGGAAATATGTCCAAGTGCTAGCAATCTTTTTTGGCTACAAGAAAGTTGAGAAATTGCAGAAAGATTGGTCTTGAATATGGTAGTGATGTAAGTCCATAAATAGGGTTGATATCTATAGCTGAAAGAGCCAAACATAATGAGCATAAAACTCATGCATGGAAATTTTATTTACATGTATAGAATAGATTTGAGAAATTAATGATTGAAAATTGTTATGATATGTTAACAATTTGTTTGGCTGAAGTAAATGAGAAAAATTTCAGGGAAAAAAAGGTCTTGGATATGGGGGTGGTGTAAGCCCATAAGGAAGATAGATGCATGTTGTTACAAAGAGCCAAACGTCTTGAGAATAAAATTTGTGATTGGGAAAGTTAGTTCCCTATATGTAAATTAGATTTGGAAATTAATATGTAAAATTTCTACGATGATATCTCATGATGATTGTATGTGTGTGATATAGATGAGATGATGGCTATTAAATATGGAAATATTGGAAAGGAGGACACTGCTATGAAACTAAAACCATATGATTACCACAAGTTACAATTTCTAGTAAATAATATGGTAACAAGTTGGCACTCCACTTGCGCAAAAATACCTTGGAAAATGATGGATCTCCCAAGGAGATATGTAGCAATCAATGGAATGCCTAAGCGTGGAGGGTGAGAATGGAAAGGGGGAGGGAACTCAATATTTCATATGATATGGTAGTTGGAATCATAACGGTGTGTCAAGAAGAGAACAATGAGCCAATTTTTTGTTGTGGTTGCTCATAAAGTGGAGCACCAACCATATGAATAAGTGATTGTAATCATTGAGTTAATTATACTAAAAAGATGGGTTGATTGTTGTTCAGTGTGTTTTAAGTTTTCCCTTGTTACTTATTGCTTGTTGTGCTTGAATAATGTCTCTGCATATGTGTTTTGTGTGATAGAGTGATTTGGTGTTTCTATTCAGTTGTTGCCATGTATGGTTAATTTTCTTGTATTATGTTTGATTGTTATGGGAAATTGCATGAGATTGTATGTCATAATTGTGTATTTTATTTCCATTGGATTTGTGTTTAGATGTTGTGTAGGAGGCACAATTGAAACTATTTTAAAGTTGAATATTCCATTCTCACAGTTGGAGTTCTTGTAGACACAACTCAGATACTTCTTGTCCTGCCTGGCACTGGAACCTTGGAAGGGAAGTGGTATATCCTAAAGGAATGCAATGTAGATAAAGGGTACACTTCCTTGGGTTGTGAAGGTTGAGGGGAGCGAGAGTTTGTTGGCTAGGATTTTTGTGGGAATCAACAAAGTATAAGAGATATGTGTAACACACCCGACCCCTAAATACTATTTTAAAGGATGGGGCATCATAATTTTATTTTCCTTAACTATATCAAGTCCTAATTTTGAGATCTCCCTTAGCTTCTCCTCACCATGAGCTTTCTAATGGTTGCCACCATACTGAAATCTAAGTTCTAGATTGCAATTTATTGCCTCCCGAAGATCTTTGGGCATTATTAGTCAAGGACCACATGAGTCCATATCAATCATACCATATCTAAATTTCTACCTCTACGGTGGAATTCCATCCACCATCAAATCCAATGGCAGGGCGTGTTCCTTATTTAACACACTGGCTAGAAAGGAGTTCAACGTTCAGCTCTGAACTCCTCTTTTTTATTATGTGCACACATTCCCCGGAGTCCCAAAATATTGAAATTCTAAAGGAACCTAAAATCTTGCCACGTGGATCCGGCCTTCAGGTATTTCGGTTTATCTGTGACACTACGCCCCAAACCTTTGGAGTCCCTAAGTCTCAGACTCCCGAAGGGTTCTCCTTGCATGAGGTGACGTATTAAAAGTAGAGGTAAGGATAGGTAGGACCCAACTACTCCACCCACTAATAAACCAAGTGAACATGTGTCAAGGGGGGGATGACACATGGCCCCTTCAGTGGGTGACACATGTCATGTGTTAATGGGACTATAGGGTCTGCAAAACGTACGAATCTAGGTGACACTTAGCATGTCAAATGTGGGTCCATGTCCTCCTGGGTGATGTGAGCATACCACATCACCCCGGACTAATCGCCTTCCAAGTCCCTCGATCATATGGTCATGGTGTGTACACGTAACCCCTGGATCTATGGCTTACGTTACTTCATAACTTCAACGTTCGAGGAATTTGTGGTGTGACTTCCTCCTTGCTCTCGGAATGGTCAACATAGGATTGACCATGGTCAAGATCTAACGGTCATGAGAGATCCTGAAGGGTCTCTATATCTATGGTTCATGTTTATTCATAGCTCCAGAATTCGGGGAGTTTACCTACTCCACACTCCTTGTCTCCCGGAGTAAGATTTCACCGAAGTGTCGAATACAGTCTAAATCCAACGGTCAAGGGAGATCTTGATGCATCCTCAAATCTATGGCTCCTATCGCTTCGTAAATTCGGCATTCAGAGGTTCTCTCACCTTGAACCATACTTCCTCCAGGAGTGTCGAACTCCCAAAGTTGTGGGTACTCCATCATCCTTTGGTTGATCATTCATGTGCTAGGGGGATGACACACGGTAGAAGCCAAGGGTAACATGTGTCCTCATAAGAAGGTGACACATGTCACATTATAATGGAATTTAGGGTTTGTGGGAAGCACAAATCAGGGTGACATGAGGCATAAAATACAGGGGTCCACGTCACCCTAGGTGATGTCGGGGTTCCACGTCAATCTAGGATGGGCAACCTCCAGGGATTCCTAGCTTCACCTACTTGTCGAACCTCTCGGGGCTCCGAATTTTAATGTTCCCACCAGTTGTCTCCCAATACCCCTTAGATCCCACTGTCAAGATGTGTCCATGTAGATCCATGAAACTATGGCTCCATAGTAAGATCTACGATGGGGATAAATTGCGAAGATCGGGGGAAAAATTAAAATCCATGTGGATTTCACCTCCGCAATCCTCCTAGATCATCGATCTCTAGATTCAACAGGATCAATGGTTGGCATTGATTCCACCACAGAAGAGCAGTTTTCCATTGCAAAACTCGTGGAAGGAAATAAATGTTGTGCTAGTTGGGACTCTGTTATCGTCCTTGATCGTAGATATCCTCACCAGTTCAAGCACGACCATCGATCCTCGATAGGAGGTTAGAACCTAAAGAATTGAGTGAGGTCATAGCCTCGGTCACCTAGGTAGGAGTTATAGTTCCTTATATCATTGTCTCTTAACACTTTGTGGCTTCAGAGTTCACAATTTTTGGCGTTAAACCACCTATAATCTCCCGAAGTGGGACTTGCCTAAGTGCTTAGCGCTACTTCTTTAATAAGTTTGATCTAATGGCTGAGAGTGCTTTCCACTAGATTTCCAAATCCATGGCTCTCATTACTTTGTGACTTCGGTGTTTTGAGAGTTTGATGATATATCATCCCCGTTCTTATGGAGTGGGTCCTTTCCAAAGTTTCCTCGACATGGATCCAATGGCCAAGGGAGCTTCTGAATACTCTCAAATTGATGATTGACGTTACTTCACAATAACTTAATGGATAAAGTTTTAATGGTGGGAAATTCTAACCATCATGAATAAGGAAAATTCCAGGCACCGGTTAACCCAGTGGGTAATCATAACTATCAATTTCCTTCAGTTGACTTATAAATGGTAGGGTCGAAACACTCTGGAGTTTCGAAGCCAGAAGGATTAACTTCTTTCAGGCCTAGCACAAGGTTCCCAGACCTTGGTCACATGGGTCCTTTGGAACTCTTATGGGATATGCACTAAATCCTTTAGTCGTAAATGGGTTAAGGACATGGGAATGAGCCCTCAGTCATGTGGGTGAAAGATCTGAAGGAGGCGTCCTCCTTCCATGGGGTTTGAACTTGGATTTCCTGCCAGGGTATATCTCAAAGGTCGACGGGACTTAAACATCTCAATAAATATTTCCCTGACATTATTACAGGCTTAGACCTTACAACTCTTTAACTAATCAGTTAATTCAAGCATATGCTCATTTAAAGGCACAAATTCATAGATATATAATGCATATTTCTAACTTAACCATTCAACATAGATCTCATTTATAGACATATAAATATATTAAATTATCACATTATTTTCATTACACATAGTATAAAGATACTTATCAGAAAACCAGAGTTCATGAAGAGACTATTGAAAGGGGTGCATGTTTCTTCCCAACCATAAGCACAGCCACTCCTGACGGATTTACCGCGAGCCACCCCCGAGCTAGACCATGATTCTCTAAGAGGGACTCTTTCTTCTTGCTCCATGACAGTCAGGGATGGAGGTTTCTCTCCTCCTCCCATAGGAAATTAGAAAACAATTTTCTCTGTACCAAGCAAAGAGATCCTCCT
>ML807595.1:149176-165722 GCA_009831015.1 Picea engelmannii
TTGAAAGTGATGGTGTTGAAAGGTATGGGAATGGGAGGAATGTTCACCTTCAGTCTTTAGAGGTGCATCAGGGAAAGAGTCATCTGTAGGGATCTTCAGTTTGGTTCAGAGTGATGAAAATATAGATTCAAGCTGGGTGGTCAGTTCTTGTTTGACTTCCTCCATTGAGGACTTTATGGTTGTATCGATGGAGGCAACATTGGCACTAATTTGTTTCACTTCTTTTTGGGTCTCGAGGAGACCATATTGCAAGGTGTTGAAGTGATCTTCCAGGTCCTGGCTATGGGTATGGGCCATGAGGATGGATGAACTAAAAGGGGGCGGGCGGGGTCAAAAAAATTTCCGAAAAATGATATGGATGAATGTGATAAGGGAGAAGAGATGAATCCAATGGAATAGGTCTCAAATAATGGTGAAAAAAATTCCAGACTTGTTTTTTTACACCTGCGGAGTTATACTCCGATCTGAAGAATACTGCAGCTATGAAATCCCCAAATGATTAACCAGTAAGAAAAGTGTAGTGATTTGGCAACCCAAACACAGTTGCATGGAAATAGAGCTTGTCCGTTTTAATTTGTTTATGTTTCTATCCCCCAAGGGTTAGGTATTCAAGGTTTCTACAAAAAAGGGTTTGCCTTGTGTTATAGCTCTCTGATATATGTGCAGGGTCCAACAATAGTACTTGGCCCAATATGTTAGGGAACTAACTAAGGAGGATAGACCATACCCTTAGCCATATTATCCGACTACTCAGGTACTAGAGAGTATCTTCCCGAGTTTTGTTCTTGGTGGCACTATAGAAATCAGGCAGTCGATCGGTTTATCTAAAGAGGGCTTAAGGAAATCTAGGCTGATCCATACATAGGTGTTGTCTGATGCGCTACCACTCGAAAGGGTACCAACAGGGGTTACAAGGGTGGCCAACAGATGTGAGCTTAAGAACCACTTGTATTTCCTGCATGTATGAATCCCTCAACCGTGGGTTTATGCACGTAATGACATATTTTTGTGGCTTAAAGATGCCGAAATACGTCTCTACCCTTGAAAAAAAAAATCCCACAATTTCTGCCAAGGAAAGTGCTCTGATACCACTTGTAATATATGAGATATAAAAAGTATGCAGAACAGAAACAAAATGCTAGAAATGGCAGAATAACAGTAATATAACCAACATAATCTCCCCAATAACACAGAAATGTTATAAGAACAACAACAGAAATAGCACTTTGATTCAGAAAGCAATGTTCACGAGCCTTTTCGAGGGGGCAACCTCCAGTCGAGCAGCGCTCTATTACAATAATCTCCAAGCTAGGGTTTTCATACCCTCGACCCTTATTTATACTAAATATGTCTATCAAGAGAAGCATCTAAAGGAAGATCCTTATAGAAGTGGAAGCTTCTATTAGGTCTTCTTACATCCTCCTTATTCTATTTTATTGAAAGGCCTTATTAATATTGACCTTTATTACATCCGAATACATTGATCTACCTATGTGCAGGTTAGGACCCTAACAATCTGACTGTACTGAATCTAAATCTGAATCTGAATCCCTTGAGTCCTCTGAATCAGAAATCTCATCTGAAGAAGAGTTGGCATGTGCATGCTCATCATATCAGATGTGCATGCTCATCATCTCAGACAAGTGGAAGAGTGAAGGTCTCTGCATGCGGTTGTTGAGGTACATGCAAGACACTTTCCTTGAATTGGACACTACGCTCAATGATGAGTTGGTCCGAGGAAAGATCAATAAGATGATATCCCTTCACACCATCAGGTTATCCAACAAAAATTCACTTAGTGATCTATGGATCAAGTGCCTTCCTCTTTTCAGAGGGAATCTAGGCCCATGCACGAGAACCAAAAATGTGAAAGTGGGTCACTTCTGGTTTGAGGCCGCTCCAAGCCTCGTAGGGGGTCTTATCCTTGAAAGATATATGAGGAGATCTGTTTTGGATGTATGTTTCATAGTTAAGTGCTTTGGCCCATAGTCTCTTTGGTAGTGACTTTGCTTTGCATGCAACATGCAAGATTCCATCTCCTTTAGAGATCGGTTTTTCCGCTCAGCAACTCTATTTTGCTGCGGAGTGTAGGGAACTGTATGCTGCAACTGAATCACTGCCTCATGGAAAATATTGTGGATCTCATGATTCACATACTCTCCCCCATTATTAGTTTGGAGGACTTTGATCTTCTTTCTGGACTATGTCTCAACCAAAGCTTTGAAATCTTTGAGGTGTTGAAAGACCTCGGATTTTTTCCTGAGAAAGTAGATCCATGTAAAACGTGAGAAATCATCAACAAAAATGAGAACAACCCTCACTTTGTTGATCGATGGATGTGGAAAAGGACCCATAAGGTCACTATGGATCATATCTAAAGGTGCGGAAGCTCGCTGAGACTTTCCTTCGTCGAATTTCTCTTGAGGGTGTTTTCTGAGAACACATCCCTCGCATACGCCCTTGGAGAAATGGATTTCTGGTAAACTATCAACTAATTTGTGCTTGCTAAGTTGTTTCATGTGTCTGAAATTCAAATTTCCAAACCTTTCATGCCATATCCTACTACTTTCATCAGCATGAGTAAGCAGTAAAGAAGAATCGGGCTCAATGAATTCAGAAAATGTATACAATCTAGACTGATGATTTACCTCACCGGTAGCAACCTTGGAGTTAGTTTCCATGTCATAGATTTCCATGGCATTTGGTGTGAATATGAATTTATTTCTGGTGATGGAATTCATCATTTGATACACAGAGAGAAGATTGACAGAAAGATTGGGAACATTCAGCACGTTCTCGAAACTTCCATTGGTGAGTTCAATCCTTCCTTTGTCGGTGACTTCGACAGAAGATTTGTCCCCCATCAGAATAGGAAGACCTTTTCATGCATCCAATGAAGAATAGACCGATTCTTAGGAAGCCATGTGATGTGATTCTCCTAAATCTACAATCCAAGCATCAGGAGAGGAGTTGATGGCAATCAAGGCATGGCTAGAATTTCCTTTCTTGGAATTCGGATCTTTTGGCTTCTTCTTCTTTGCACCCTTGGGGAAGCGATCTCCAAGGTTGTTTTGCTGAAGTATTTGAGACATTAGATCTATTTGTTTTTTCATGCGTGCAGATTCTGAGTGGAATCATTTGTGACAGTATGTGCATTTCTCTCATTTTCCTCCCTTTTCTCCTTTGGATCCAGAGGCATCAGTGAAGGGTTTTGTGTACCCTTCCTTCTTCATATGTGCATGAGATTTCCACTTATATTTATCTTTAGATTTTTGATATTTGTGGCTACCATCATGCATAGTAAGTGCATGCGCCCTTGGGTCTTTGATTGTGCCCATGTTAATGAGATTGGTTTTCTCTTGTATCAAGGATTCGATAAAGTCCTCAAGAGTATACATATTGTTCCAAGCTTCATTGGGAGTCTTACAGGAAGATATATGAAAAAGGAGATCGGGAGAAATAAGACTGCAAATTGTTTCGAGTGCCTCATCCATGCGATTTAAGTTCTTGGATTTTTCTATGGATGATGTCGGCTCTGTATCTGTATTCATGGTTAACCTATACAACCCTCTGGATCGAATATGTATGGTTATTTTCTCCTTCCATGCAAAATAGTTGTAAGGTGTAAGAATGAATTCTTTTTGGAATTCCATCTTTCTGTTGTCTTCAATCTTTTGTACCTGCAAAACATTTTGGTGTAGATTTTGCTTAGCAGTCTGTCGGCTCTGATACCATGTAAATGTGTTGAACCTGCACATAATGGATCTATCTAAATAATAATACACGCATTTGTAGAGAGAATTGGAGAAGGAAGAAGGAGAGAAAGAATAGAAGAATTCTCATTAATCGTTATGAATAATGAATAATTTACACATGATATACTATGTATATCTCAATGAGTTCAAATTGAGGTGAACCAAGTCACCATAGTGGTGGTATATAGTGATAAGGACACACACCAGCAGTTACAGGAGTGAACTGCCACCTATTCTAGTCTCTTAGGCAGTTACAGGAGTGAACTGCCACCTAGTTGAGTTAACTAGTCAACTAGTCTTTAGTTAACTGACTGAACAGAAAGTAGTGAGGAGTTAACTCAAGGAATCAAGGCTAATGTTCCACTCTGGTGATGATACAAATTCAAGGTCGAATTATCATGGTGATGATCCCAATGCAACATCTAAACTCAATTCAACTAGTCAAACTGAAGTGTGAACTGAAAGAGAATATTCTTCATGTGGAATATTCTCTCCTAAAATATAGGAGACTGGATAATGACTAATTATGACTAATAAACAAAGAAAAACCTTAGGAAAAATAAATCCTAGGTGTGTGTGAAGTAACTCCAACATGTTATGAGTCATTAAATCTAGTAAGGTACTAGTTTGGTGGGGGTCATCTCAACAATTTTTGGTTCCCCTCGCCATCTCTCTCATATCATCGATGGTATATCTTTGCAAACCCCCCATTTCAGCATTTATGCAACACTTATCCATTTTCTATTAATAACAGAAAATACATACATTGACCTTTTTATACAAAGGTTCATCAAATCAGGCATTCACACATATTTAGTCTGCCATAGTCTCTTGGCCAGTTATAGTTATATTTACAGATTGGGTAAAATAGAGTGTTACAATCCCCTTCCCTTAAAGTAATATATTTCTCGATGTCCTATCTATCGATGTGATTTGTATGTACAAAAGTAAACAAAAATGGATATGCATGTCTCATGGCATCCTCTATTTCCCATGTGGCCTCATCTAGGCCAAAGTGTTTCCACTACACCTTGACCTATGCAATGGTTTTGTTCCTGAGTGGGGTCTCCTTCCTGTCTATTATGCATTGAGGTTCTGGTAGGAATTCTCGCTTTGGTTCCACCTAAATCACATTCCAGTCAATAATATGATTATAATCATGTATATATTTCTTTAATAATGAAATATGGAAAACATCATGTGCCTTCACTGTTGGAGGGAGTGATACCCTATAGGCTATAGGTCCCACTCTATCCAAAACTTCAAATGGTCCAAAATACCAAGGTTCCATATTGGCACAAGATCCCATCCTCAAAAGGATTTTCCTGGGTCTAACTCGGAGATACACATGTTCCCCTACCTTGAATTCTCTAGGAGTTCTTTTGTTGTCTACATAGATCTTTTGTCTATCTTGGGATATTTTCATATTCTATCTAATATGAATTAATTATTGTTCCATTTCTTTTAGCATGACTAGATCGATTGTGATTCTCTCCACCGAGTTATTCCAGCTAATTGGAATATTGCATTTCCTTCCATATAGGGCTTCAAAAGGGCTCATTTTTAACGCCTCTTGATATTCATTGTTGTAGGAAAAATCTACCGGTGGTAGGTATTCTTCCCACTTCTTAGGATGATGCATTACATGCATCCTTAACATTCCCTCCAATACTTGGTTTACCTTCTCTTTCTATCCATCATTTTGAAGGTGATAGGTTGTACTAAATAGCAATTTTGTTTCGAAAACAGCAAATAGAGATTTCCAAAAGTTTGAAGTAAATTTTGTATCTCTGTCAGATATAATTTCCTTAGGCATGCCATGCAGTCTAAATATTTATTTCATGAAAACATTGGACATATATATTGCCTTGCAAGTTGACTTGTTTGGAATGAAGTGAGAAGCCTTGCTCAGTTTGTCCACAACTACCATGATGGCATCGTTTTGTTTGGTTGATTTTGGTAACGTTATGATGAAATCCATGGAGATGGTTTCCCATTTCCATACTGGAATTGGTAGGGGCTGCAATAGCCCTGCTGGGTGCCGATGTTTTTCCTTAACTTGTTGACATTCTAGAAACTTAGCTAAGTAATCAACTATGTCCTTTTTCATTCCAGGCCAATAAAATAGTCTCTTGGTGGTTGTAATCATTTTCTGATAACCAGGATGACCAGTGTATGGTATTTTGTGTAGTTCATCCATTATGAACCTCTTCAAGCCGTCACAATTTAGAATATACAATATACCTTTGTAAGTTAGCAGACCATCATTGAACATCTGATAACCTTCATACTTCAGCCCCGTAGGATCTTGCTTCAGGTATGATGTCACGGTATTGAAAAATGCATATGTTTCTTGTGCACTTTTGACTCTCTCTTTGATGTATGATTTGTTGGTGCTTATAGCTTCCAAGTGAACCACTTTCATACTTATACTAAGGGAATCATCCACTCTATTCTCTTTTCCTTTGATATGTTTGATTTCAAAATCAAACTCACTAAGGAGATCCATCCACCTAGCTTGTCTAACATTGAGTTTTGGTTGGTCAAACAAATATCTCAACCCAGTATGGTCTGTCATAAGAAAAAATATTCTACTTAAGAGGTAATGCCTCCAAATTTTTGGAGTGTGTACTATGGCAGCCAATTCCATATTGTGGGTCGCATAGTTGACTTCATGCTCATTCAATTTTTTGGATTCGTAGCAAATCACATGTTCTTATTGCATAAGGATTCCTTCAATCCCTTACCTACAGGCATTTGTACACACAAGGAATTCCTTGTTTGGGTATGCAATCTTCATCATAGGCACATTGGTTAGAAGGTATTTCAGCTCTTGAAATCATTCTTCGCAATTTAATGTCCAAACAAATTTAACTCCCTTTTTCTAAAGGGAAGTGATTGGGGAACCAATCCTAGAAAATTATTGTATGAACCTCCTATAGTACCCTGCTAGGCCCATAAAGGATCTAATATCATATACATCATTTGGGGTAGGTCAATCCATAATGGCTTTGATATTTTCAAGATCAACTGCCACCCCTTCTTCAGAAATAACATGTCCTAAGTAATGGACTTGTTTCTGGAAAACTTCACACTTGATAAACTTAGCATAGAGTTGATGTTCTCTTATTACTTGAAGCACTAACTTGAGATGTTCTTCATGCTCTTCCATATTCTTAGAATAGATTAGGATATCATCAATGAAAACCAATACAAATCTCTCTAATAATTTATTGAGTACATTATTCATTAACAACATAAAAGTGGTTGGTGCATTGGTTAGCCCAAACGGCACCACCATAAATTCATACTGACCATACCTTGTTCTAAAGGTTGTTTTTTGGATGTATTCATCCTTAATTCGGACCTGATGGTATCTAGATCTCAAGTCAATCTTGGAGAATATTGTATCACCCCTTAATTGGTCAATCAAATCATCGATCCTTGGTAAGGGATACTTATTCTTGATGGTCACCTTATTGAGTTGTCTATAATCTATGCAAAATCTGAGTGTGCCATCCTTATTTTTCACAAATAAGGTTGGTGCTCCCCATGGAGAAACACTAGGTTGAATGTATCATTTTTCCCACATCTCTTTTAGTTGTAGTTCGAGCTCAACTAGCTCTGGTGTACTCATTCTATAGGGTGTTCTAGACATTGGCACCACTCCTGGTACAAGTTATATTGAAAATTGAATGTCCCTCCTTGGAGGTAGGCCTGGAACCTCTTCTAGGAATATATCTTTATACTCTCTTAATATGGGATGGTCCTCTAGGATGGGTTTTTTGTTCTCGACAAAGTTCAGTACTTTTATTTCATACAATGGCTATCCCTTTCTGCAATACTTCTTCACTTGGAGGGCTGATATTTGTCTCACTGAGACAAGCTTCCGAATCCCTTGTAGGGTTATCCTTCTCCCTTCTCCATCTCCACACTCCAAAATTTTATTGTAATAGTCCAGCTTGGTTTTATGGGCAGTCAACCAGTCCATGCCAATCAGCAGGTCATAATATCCTAAAGGGAGCATGGCCAGGGTTGCTCGGGTCAGTAATCCATTCATAATGAATTGGCATGATGGTATGAATTATGTTACTTTTATTTTGGTTCTAGTGGCTAGTTGTACTAGCCATGATTTAACATGTTTAACTTGTTGAAATTTGCAGTTCTCAACATTTTGAGGGGAAACATAACTCAAATTAGAACCAGGGTAAATTAAAATGGAAATGGGATGGTTGGCAATCATACCTCCCATCTCCACCACTGACTCTTGGTGGTAAACTTGTCTATTATCCAAGGTTGCATAAATTTGTGGCGTGATCCTAGCCACATCATTGACTATGGTAGCTTCTTGGATGTTGTAGACCCTCCTATTTTTATTTTTCCTATGTGGACAGTCCCTCAACAGATGTTCTTCTCCACAACCCCAACATTTCAAGGGTTCTCTTTTTGTGTTATCAGTCTTACTTGGGGCTGATCCAATTGGTTTATTTCCATTTTGAGGTGAAAATTGTTTTTGATACACACTTCTAGTAGGAAGGCTCATCCTAGAACTTTTCTCATGGTTCTTAAATGTTGAGTATTTAAACCCCTTCTTCTTGAATCCCGAATTTTTTTTATTCTTCCAATCTTTATGGGGTTCTATCTTATTATTGAATTTCTCATAGCAATACCTTGCCTTTATAATAACATATTCTAAAGTATTTGGCTCATCAAACTCAATTATATCCCTGTAGGACTGAGGTAATCCACTAATAAATCTTTGCATCTTTACTTTTTCATCATTTATGTAGGACACATACCTCATCAGCTCAAGAAAATTGTTGATATATTCATCTATTGTGAGTTGTCCTAACTTGAGTTCATATAAATCCTTAGTCTTCCCATCAAAGTACTTTTCTGACAGATACTTCTTCTTGAAGTATTTCTCAGATTGTTTCCATGACAATTCCTTCTCATGGATTCCTTTCACAATCCTAAGGTCCTCCCACCAAATGGAAGCTTTCCCATTTACATTGAAAATGTCTATCTGATCCTTTAAGTTTTCAGAGTAGTCATGGACTCTGAAGTACTTCTTCAAGACAAGTAGCCAAACTTCTACTTCTTACCCCTTTTTAATCTCTCCATCGAAGGTGGGTGGTTTGGCTTTCTTGAAATATTCAGGGTCATGACTCTTGTAATGTTTCCTCTTCTTTCTTCTCATCTAGGAATGGGAACTAGTTTGGTCACTAGAAGATTCCTTGGATTTTTCAGTGTCCTCGCCAGAGGAATCTTTCGTTGAGTGTCTCTTGGCTCCATGTTGGGCCTTCTTTGAGGTGCTCCTCCTGGTGTGTCCACTTTTAGGACCGTGCTTTCGTATCTCAGGTGGACTTGGAGTTTTCTTAGTATGATTTATGTCCACATGACTGGCCGTTGGACCATGTTGTAGTTTCATTTGTATATCCGATAGACTTTTCACTAAGACTGCATTATTTTTAGTCTGCTTTTCTTGTTCCTTTATCATCCTTTCATTGTCATCCTTACAACTCTGTAATTCTCCCATGAGGCTTATTAGAATTTCGTCCAAATCTAGAGGGGTTTCCACTGCCCTCCTTTCATCATATTCTTCCTCTCTATTGTGGGATATTTCCCCCAACTCGTGGTGTGTCACCATCCTTTATGTTGTAGTTTTTCATGTTGTTCATTAACTTATTGAGTGTTGATAAAACATTTTTTGTTAGTTAGTGGTATACTAATTCATGAACAACACATATCATTGCAAAGTGAAGTTGGATTCTTTATTTTGAAATGTTAGCAACATCCAGTGCAGATTTCCAAAACATCTATCAATAGTAGAAGGTTTCATTCCTCTCTTTAGTAGTAGTTCAGATAAAAGGGGGTAATGTAGGGGGTTACCCCTTAAAGTTATTAAATAATATTTGTATGTGACTCGTTCATGAGCCCAAGCAAGCCAGTTGTTTTTTCCATGCTCTGATACCAATTTGTAACACACCTGACCCCTAAATACTCTTTTAAGGGATGGGGCATMATAATGTTTTTTTTCCTTAACTATCTCAAGTCCTAATTCTKAGATCTCCCTCAGATTCTTCTCGCCACGAGATTTCTAATGGTTKCCACCATACTTAAATATGAGTTATGGATTTCAAGTTATTGTCTCTTCAAKCTCTTCGGGCATTATTAGTCAAGGACCACATGGGTCCATCTCAGTCATAGCATCTCCAGATACATACCTCTATGGTGGAAATTCATCCAKCATCAAATCCAATGGCAGGGCTTGTTCCTTATTTAACACATRGTCTAGAGGGGAGTTYGACTTTTGCCTCTAAACGCCTTCGTTTTGAGTGCACATTCCCCGRAGTCTTGAAATATCRAACTCCTGAAGGAACCTAAAATCTCACCACGTGGCTCCGGCCTTCGGGTCTTTCAGTTTATCTATGACACTGCACCCCAAACCTCTGGAGTCCCGAAGTCCCCAACTCCCGAAGGGTTCTCCTTGCATGAGGTTACRTATTAAACKCAAAGGTAAGGATAGGTAATCCTYGACTAATCCACCCACCAATAAACCAAGAAAACACATGCCAAGGGGGGGGTGACACATGGCCCCTTCAGTGGGTGACACATGTCACATGTTAATGGGCCTATAGGGTCTGAGAAACGTACGAATCCAGGTGACACGTGGTATGTCAAACGTGGTTCCATGCCACCCTAGGTGATGTCAACATACCACATCACCCCGGTTTGATCGCCTTTCAAGTCCTTTGATCATATGGTCATGGTGTGTCAACGTAACCCCTGGATCTATGGATTTTGCCACTTCGTACTTCGGCATTCGGGGAATTTGTTGTGTGACTTCCTCATTACTCTCGGAGTTGTCAACATTGGACTAACCATGGTCAAAATCTAATGTTCAGGAGAGATCATGAAGGGTATCTATATCTATGGTTCGTGTGTATTCACGGCTTCAAGATTTGGGGAGTTTACTTGCTCCACACTTTATCTCCCAGAGTAGGATTTCACCGAAGTGTTGAATACAATCTAGATCCAACGGTCATGGGAGATCTTGACGCATCATCAGATCTATGGCTCCTATTGCTTCGTAACTTCAGTATTTGGATTTTCCCTCACCTTGAACCATACTTCCATCTAGATTTTTGAACTCCTGAAGTTGTGGGTACTCCATCATCCTTTGGCCGAGCATTCAAGTATTAGGGGGACGACATGGAACAGAAGCTAGGGGTGAAATGTGTCCTC
Organism: Picea engelmannii; assembly: GCA_009831015.1. NCBI lineage: Eukaryota > Viridiplantae > Streptophyta > Pinopsida > Pinales > Pinaceae > Picea > Picea engelmannii. The sequence goes on from ML807595.1 coordinate 160,180, forward strand.
ATTAGGAGGTGACATGTGTCACGTTCTAATTTCATTTAGGGTATGTGGGAAGCACAAATCAGGGTGACACATGGAATAAAATACAAGGGTCCACGTCACCCTAGGTGACGCCAACATACCACATCAATCCAGGATTCACAGCCTCCAGGGGTTCCTAGCTTCACCTACTTACCGAAACTCTAGGTGCTCCAAAGTTCGAAGTTCCCACCAGCTGTCTCCCAATACCCCTTATATCCCTCTGTCAAGATTTTTCCATGTAAATCCATGAATCTATGTCTCCACAGTAAGATCTATGGTGGGGAGAAATTGCAAAGATCAGGGGAAAAATTAGCATATGTGCAGGTTTCACTTCCGCAATCCTCCTAGATCGTCGATCTGTAGATTCTGTAGGATCAACAGTTGGCATCGATTCCACCACATGCAAGTAGTTTTCCATTGTGAAACTTTGGGAAGGAGATAAACTACATGCTATTTGGGACTCTGCAATTGTCCATGATTGTACATCTCCTCACCGATTCAAGAACAACCGTTGATCCTCGATAGGAGGTTAGTGCCTGAATAATTAAGCGAGGTCATAGCATCAGTCACTTGGGTAAGAGTTATAGGTCCATATATATTTTTCTATTAACACTTCGTGGCTTCAGTGTTCATACGTTTGGGCGTTAAACCACCTCTAATCTCCCAAAGTGGGACTTTGTCAAAGTGCTTAGCGCTACCTCTTTACTAAGTTCGATCTAATGGTTGAGAGTGCTTTCCACTAGATTTCTAGATCCATGGCTCTCATTACTTCGTGACTTCAACATTCAGAAAGTTTGATGATATATCATCCCCATTCTTACGGAGTGGGGCCTTTCCAAAGTTTTCTCAACATGGATCCAACGGCCAAGGGGGCTCCTGAATACTCTCATATCGGTGGTTCGCATTACTTCGCGATAACTTAGTGGATCAAGGTTTAATGGTGGGAAATTATAACTATCATGAATAAGGAAACATATAGGCATCACTTAACCTAGTGGGTAATCGTAACTATCAGTTTCCTTCACCTGATTTATAAATGATAGGGTCGAAACACTCTGGAGTTTCGGAGCTAGAAGGCTTAACTTCTTTTGGGCCTAACGCATGGTTCCCAGACCTTTGTCACATGAGTCCTTTGGAACTCTTATTTGATATGCACTAAATCCTTTAGTTGTAAATGGGTTAAGGACATGGGCATGAGCCCTCAGTCATGCGGGTGAAAGATCTAAAGGAGGCGTCCTCCTTCCACATGGTTTGAACTTGGATATCCTGCAAGGGTAGATTTCAGAGGCCAACATGACTTAAAAATCTCAATTAATATTTCCCCAACATTATTGTAGGCTTATACCTTACAACTCTTTAACTGCTCAGTTGAGTCAAGCATACACTCATTTCACAAATTCACAGAGATATAATGCATATGTATAACTTAACCATTCAAAAAATATTTTAGTCGTAGACATGTAAATATATTCAATCATCACATTCATTTTATTACGCAGAGTATGAAGATACTTATCAGAAAACCAGAGTTCGTGAAGGGACTATTGAAAGGGGTGCATGTTTCCTCCCAACCATAGGCATATCCACTCCTAACGGATTTACCACTAGCCACCCACGAGCTAGACCATGATGCTCTGAGAGGGACTCTTTCTTCTTTCTCCCTGATAGTAAGGGATGCGGGTTTATCTCCTCCTCCCACGGGAACTTAGCAAATAGTTTTCTCTCTACCAAGTGAGGAGATATGCCCGAGTACTTCAACAGTCACTCATCAACGTAGTTTATCATATTGTAATAAAAACCTTTCCATCATCTTCTTACATCTAGAATAGACATATTTCCCATTTCTTTATCAAACTAGAGAGCTGCAAAAACGCTCTTTTCTCTTCTCGAGATTACTCTTTCGACTCTGCTATCTTCGCAGATCTCCTCCTTTTTTTGCCTCTGTGTCATGAATTACCTCTTTCATTCCTTTCTTAGTATGGTTTTCTGTGTCTGAATCCCCAACTCATGGTCAGGTCTAGAAGTCTTACAGATGGGTACTCTACCCCATCTTCTGATTAGCTCTTGAGGAGGACTCTTCCAGCTACCACTCTGACCGATAATTCATATCTGGGTCAGAGGACTATTGTGAGTCATTAAATCCAGTAAGGTACTAGTTTGGTGGGGGTCATCACAACCATTTATGGTTCCCCTCACCATCTCTCTCATAGAATCCATGGTCTATCTTGGAAAACCCCCCCTTTCATCAGTTATGCAACATATATCCATTTTCTATTAATAACAGAAAATACATACATTGACCTTTTTATACAAAGGTTCATCAAATAAGACATTCACACATATTTAGTCTGCCATAGTCTCTTGGCCAGTTATAGTTATATTTACATACTGGGGAAAAAAGGGTGTTACAGTATTAAATTTGAAGTTCCTGAAGCCACAACTTCGAGACTTCATGTCTAACCTTGTACTGGAACCCTGGAAGGGAAGTGGTACAGCCTGAAGGACTGCAGTGCAGAGAAGGGGTACACTTATTTGGGCTATGTAGGTTGATGGGAATGAGAATTGTTGATTTCAATTTCTATGGTAACTAACAGAGCATGAAGAATATTTCAGTCATAGCTAGAGGAAGGCGGTGGAGACCATGAAAAATGAAAGATTGTTGGTTGGAATTGTTGCTAGAATGATGAATTGTGAAATTATCTTATGTCAGTTGGGTCAGGGTGGCTATGTATATATGATTTAGGGCCAAATATTCTATGTAATTTTGTTAATATGGAATTCTTGTGTTATTTTTGGGTAGGGGATCCTATATGATCCCCTAATGGCCAAGATCCAGAAGTGTAAAGTGAATGAACACATGTAGGGTGTTGTGCACTGAGGACAGTGCAAAAATAAGGGAGAGGGGATGTAGCATGCCCAGTTTTAATCCTTGTGAATTATAATGTAATCGTACAAATGTTAATTAGGCTGGTGAGCTGATCTATTGGGGCAAAGAGCCTATGTTGGTTTAATGTGTCGAAGGATGAATGGTATATTATGTGCGTTGAAATAACTAATAAAAATAGTAGTCATCATTTGCGATACAAAAGGGATGAATAATGATGGGGGGGTATGATTACACAAGAGAGGGGGGGGACTAACGGGGAATTACTCATGGGTATTAATCCAAGCCACATTCTTGAATTATTATTATTATTCAGTAAATAATATATTTGCTATTGAGTGTTCCTAAAGCGAATCATTAAACTCTTGTAAGAGGGTGGGCGTGAGGAGTCAGATCCCATAGTTATTGGATATCATGGGAATGGGTACAATCATCTTGGGGAAGAGAACCAACCATGTTTTGTTTGAAGAAAACCAGCGTTGGGTTGTGTTTCATGTTGAGAAAGAGGCATGTGTGCCTGTAAATTGGGTTGTAAGCCTGTGAAGCATTTTTATGTTGAGAAATAGACTCAAGAGATTTATGAGAGATGTTGTGAGCATTCCTGGAGTATATGGGAGGTATTTTATTCAACCATATGCACTGGATCCCTGGAGGGAAGTGGGAAGGCATGAGGGATTGTTTGCAGTGAAGGGGGGTCCCATTCCTTGGGTTGTGTAGGTTGTGGGAAAAATGATTGGAACCTGGGTTTTGGGGTTGTTGTGTATTGAGAGTGGGTAGCTAGAGGGCCAAATCTCCTTGTGGAATCATAGCCTCAGCTCAGGGGTGGCTTGTTGTTGAAAGAAAACGAACAATAATTATTATGGTTGGGTCGTTCATCCTCCGTTTGCATCCAGTCGATTAATCATTAACAAATGAGTGTTTATGTTGTGTTCTTATGTTAATTCCACTATGTAAATGGTTATATGAATGCAGTGTGTTGGTTGTTTTCTTAAACAATTGGATTCAGGTTTAATAATATGTTGGTAGATGCATATAGGAATGTGGTATCATTCAAATGGTCAAAACCATGTGTGATTTTTGGTTGGTAAGCTACATGAATTTAATTATTTTAATGTGTATTCCACACACAATTATGCTCAGTTGGTGGTTGGGTATGTTACAAATCATGCATGGAAACCTCATATTTATCACTAGGAGTTGCACATTAACCTCAGTTCTCACCAGGAGGGTTCATATCACATCCATGTGTCTAGGAGATTGCATACCATGTGCATGCATGTGTTTATCTCATCTCTACATGTGTGACTCGGTTAATTGATGATTGCATGGATGATTAACTAGAACTAGGTGGTAGATTACTCTAGTTTATGCTAGTGAGTGTCTAGACCTCTCTACATCACTACTATGGTGCATTTACTTATCCATGTAGGCTATTTCATGTATTTATTACTCATTCTACCATTCAGTTAATACAATACAATTATTCATGTTCTCATTCTTGCTTCTTTGTTTCTTTTGCAAGTTTTGTGTGAATTTCTCTAGCTAGGTTCTATGTGTAGGTTTCACCAAAACTTCACACTAGTAAGTGTCCAATTTTAATACACTTCCAATATGGAATATCATAAAATATAGATTTCATTTTCATCCTAATGGGCATTTTCTCAACTTGGGTGTCAAAAAATCTAGGATCATCGAACATAGGTTCCCCATTTGAATTAAAAAATTCTACCATTTCCTTCTCCTTCTCTATGGCATATGCCCTAATCCAATTTTCTGGTGTCATTATTTCAATTCTTCATGTTCTATTTATTTTACCATTGAAAGCAGATGCAACTCTTCTATAAGGGTGGTCTTCTGGAGGAATACCCTCAAGTAGTCATACATTGGATTTCATAAGTGGTTGGACCACCTAGCCTTTATAGAAGGTCTACAACATTTAAATTCATGATACCCTTTTGTTATCATACATGTGATGTTATTGTATACAGAGAACATTAGCGTCAAAAATATAATTGCACCAAATTAAGTATGCCAAATAAGAATACAAATATAAAAAAATCAATCAACATGTTTACTGGAGAAAACTTCCAGTCTTGGATAATCATGCATGGTGTATGCACATGTGCCATATAATGAAAAAGACCTCTCCATATGGATATTGATACATCATATACACATATCCCTTTCCATAATTGTTTAAATTCATTGATCAGTGGTTGGAGGTAGACATCCATTTTCTTCACTTGTCTTCTACATGGGACTATAAGAGTCAACATAAGATGTGCATTCTTCACAGACAACCATGGGGGAATACTGTTATTGATCACTACCACTAGCCAAATAGAATAGTTGGTGTTTTGGAGGGAATATGGGTTAACTCCATCCATGGCTATGTTTAATTGTAGGTTGTTTACTTCATCCTTGAATTTATCGGTCCATGTATATTTTATATGCTTAATGGATATTAAATATACTAAGATTTACATACTCCTGACTCACTTCTATGTGAGGCATGCCACCCCTGCAACATGGATAATTGTTTGCAACAAAATAGCCTTTGAATGGACCTTGGAATTATAGGAATATTCTTCAATATCTTATTAAGAGGACCATGTGCCTTACCCTTATTTTTTTTATTTAT
>ML807595.1:225542-249851 GCA_009831015.1 Picea engelmannii
CAACATACTGAACTTGGGGGGGACATCAGCCACTACAATATCCATGACCACACTTTTCATGGGCAACTGAAACAAGGTCACGACCAGGTCTTTGATAACCCCGAGACATTGAACTTTCCTGGAGTCGAAGGAATAGAGGTCATCATAGGCTCGGGTGACTTCTAGCCCTAACTCTTCCATGACAGTTTTGGGCATGAGGTTGTGAGAAGCCCCTGAATACATCAAGCAGTTGTGGAGTGCCTTATCATGTATGTTCAAGGAAGTGTAGAAGGGAGGGGATGAGTCATTCCTGTCTTCTACCATAGAACCTAGAATAACTGCACGCTTTTCATCTTGCAAATTGATGGAGTCTATGGGAAGGCTTGAGACCTTAGACTGTAAAATATTCGAGAAGCATTTCTTGAACCCTTCATGTTTAATCAATTTGGTTAGGGGCACAGGGATTCTAATTTTTTGAATTTCATGCTCGAAATTAAAAGAAGATGCAAGCTTTGGAATTTCTCTTATTTCGGGAACATGACTCTGGATTATGGGAGAGAGGGTTTGGTGCTTCTTACCTCTATGAATGTCTTCTACTTAATTGGCAGGTTTCTCTATCCTAGTGGACTGCTCAGGAACGTCAGGCGCTATAGTCCTTTTCTTGGACCTCAGGTCATACCTGCCTTGGCGGCCACTAGTCTTGCCTTCCTTTCTTAGCTCATTTAGCTGACTGTCCACAAGAGACTCCTTGTATGTTGATTGAGTGAGATGAGGAAAAGGAGGAGTGTCTCTGAAGCAGTGGATTTCAGTATCAAGCTCATATGTTTCCCCTTATTCCCCCTCGGCCACAAAATTGTTTTGGAAAGGGGCCTGGATTTTCTGGTCTTCTCTGTCTCTTCCCCTCTCTCTTTGCACATTCAGGAGAGTAAAATTGTTTGGCCTCCTAAAACCTCCTTTGTTTTTGGCATTCTAAGGGCCCTTGTATGCTTTCCTCCCCTCGACTTTCATTCTCTCCATCTCTACAGACAGAGACTTCACCATCTTGGTCAGTTCATCCACTTGAGGGTGGGGCACCGATGATCCAGAAGTTGAGGTTTTCGACCTTCCCTTTCTTCTGTCTGCGTCGGCATTTCTCCTCAGTCTACCAGCTACTAATACATTGGATTCCACCTCTATGGATGCATCTTGCATTTGAGCTAAGGAGGTGGCTCTTCTTTCTCTCAACAAAATACAGAAATCAAGGCCAAACGCACTAGCATAAAAAAAATTGGCCGAGGCTTCTGAGGGTTTTATTTTGGAAGGAATCTTGTTATACATCTTATTGAATCTTTTGGAGAAGTCAGAGACAGACTCTCCATCCATCTTTTTCAAAGATCCGAACTCTATCATGTAATACATGAAATCTTTCCTATCGCCCCACTGCCTCAGGAAAGCACTATCCAGGGCTTTGATCCCAACAATAGATCCTGGAGCCAATCCTCTGAACCATTTCCTCACCTCGCCATCCAGGCTCTGGACGAAGACTCTCATCCAAACATCTTCATCCTCAATGTTGAGGTTGTCTACATAATTGTAGAAAGCAGCCAAGTGCTCTTCAGCAATTACATCCCCTTCCCCAGTGAACTTGGGCATGTATTTCAAGTAATCTCCAGCAGGGAGAGGATTCATCGGATGAGGTAGGATTAAGGGGGCATATCTGGCAGTGACTATGGCATCCATTCTATTCAGAGGGGGATTAGCACCAGCCATAGGAATATTAGGTGGAGGAGAAGGAGTTCGCGAAGGGGCTACTGGGAGTGAGTCTTGGAGTGGAGTGGGAAACAAGAGGGGATTTAAGGAGAAGGCTAATGAGCTCAAGTCAGCAGGTGCTCCTCTTTGTGCAGGAGTGGGGAATTATTTTGTGGTCCTGGGTCTATGCCAAGGTACAGCTTCAGAGGAGAGGGGAGTGACAAGGATTTCTCCCTCCAATCCCAGACTAGGAGGGGAAAACTCAACAGGAACACTCCCAAAATTCAGGAAACGAGAAACCTCTGAAGGAGGTCTATTAAGAAACTGAGGAGGAGAAAATGGAGTTCTTACAGAAGGAGATGACAGATTGCATGTTTCGACGATGGAATCTTCTTCTTCGGAAGCCTTTCCTTTTCTGAGAACCACCTCTGGGTCAGTTCCAAGTGTAGCTAGAGGCAGCTGTGGATGAGACCACGTGTGTCTACCTCTGAAAGCCACAATTAACTCAGCAGGTTCTCCTCAGTGGAGTCATCACAATGGAGTCTCCAGGTGCACAGTAGCAATATTCAAAGGCTCTGATACCTGATGCACCTTCAGAATCAGAGGCTCAATGTCATTCAATCTCGGGGAAAATTTTCAACTTCGTCCCCGGCAACGGCGTCAGAAATGTTAGCGTCAAAAGTCACCCCTGGATTGCAGTAGGAGCAGAGCTCGACGCCCATCAGTTTATGTCATGATTTGTTTAATGGGGTGATCAGACGGAAGTTAACTCACAACGATGTGGTTCTAACTCTGAAACTAGGCCAAGCATGCATGGGCAAGTGAGGTCTTAGATAAATTCAGACAATGAGTTGTAGTAAGGGTGAGTAGGGGGAAGACTTATATCAGAGAGATGATAAAGTCTATCGTAAACATCAGGTTCCTAAAAGACTGTAGAAGAAGACATCTAAATTCAAGATCTTCTTACATTCAAACACAGAAAACCGGAGAAAACAATAATGCCACAATAAATCCTTTATCACAGCATAATTTCCATAATTCGTGCGAATCAGTCGATCACAAACTCCCTCGGTATGAGATGAAAACTAGATGAAATAAGGAAACTGCCTTTCATTAAAAAAGAAGTCTTACATACAGATGCATAACCCAGGAACTAGGGTGTTTGCTAAAACTTTACAATCGGGAGCTTCTCTCTACCATCGATAGATACAAAATATGAAGACTGAGTTTATATACTCAAGAAAATTTGCCTCACAGAAGCATGTTCAGTCATCCAAAGTATGGTGTCCCTTCAGCCAAATTCGGACGGATAATCCCTATCAGCCGCCACCTTTACTGCGCATGGCTCCTGCACGGAGGGTGGCTGAGCCATTAAGCATTGAGATAGCATGTGTAGACCTCCCTGTCTGGTCGAGGACTTCAGCATAGTTTCTTTGGAACAGTCGGCACGCAGGACCTCTTCGAGCAGACCACTTGCCAGACTTTCCATTACTCACACTTAATGAATGAAGGGAGGCTTCAACCACCCGTCCTCATCTTCATTTACTCTGATCGAACACTAGGATCGAGGGCGCATCAGATGGTGCATGGAGATCGCGATGATCCCCTCTGCTACTGAACTTGGTGCCTTTGGCCTTCTTTACATAGCTTCATTCATTCCCCAAGTGACCATGGGCTATGACCATGTGCTTATTCCCAAGGCGCTTTCGGCGTTCGCGAATGGGGGGGAACTAATCCCTGCTTTTTGAAATCGCGATGAGCAAAACGCCGAGATGGATCAATCTAGTGCCACGCGTCCCTCTGAAATCTGGCAGCCCTGAATCCACTTGGCGATAATATGGGGCCGGGTCCTGGACACTCCCAGCACCTCACGCATTAGGATACAACGGAGTTGATCTGCGCGCCTTGAAATCGCGAGGGGAGAAACGACGAGGAACTTAATCATGCACCAGGTGTCTCCTGTGGATGAACGGATGAGGTTGCTTGATGATACTACGGGCCCGAATTTGGGCACTTTCAGCGCTTTCGGGGTTCGGGGTTTTGATATGTAGAACAACATAGAATCCTCACCTCTTAAACTCTCGAGTGTTGAATCGTCGACACGACTAGATCTCACGCCACGCATATTTTGGATGGACAGCTGCTATATTTCCTGCATGCAGTATAGGCGCTATCCATCGCGCCTAATATTGGTGCAACTCTGCCACCAGCGATTTCTTGCCGACCATTGATCTGCCCATATGGACGGATCCGGACCGTTGACACCATAATTTTGCCCACTCGCTTGATTTTAAATCCGAACAGGACTTCTCTATGCGCTGCGCTTGGGCGCTTCTCGTGCACCTGCAGACCTGGATATCCCAATGTCGAAGACAAGTAATGTTGCTAACACTTTGTTCTCGTGGTTTTTGAGTAGCTAAAAACGTTGTTAAGGCCCTCAAAAATGCGCTACAAAAAAATGGCGTTCGAATAGTATAAAATGTCGTGGAAATTCGTTGGTTTTCTGTTGTTCTTCACCATCCAAACGACTTTGCATGTACAAATTTCAACCTATACACCCATATTTAGTATGTCCAGCCACACCACAAGGTAAATCCTGTTTCACGCACCTATAACCATTGTGCATCGCTTCTCTGTCGCGCCAATAATTGCGCACTACTTTTGTGTCGCATGCCTATATCCACCGCACACAGTTTTGGTTCTTGAACTATTACCTATTATGCGCAGTTTTTGTATTCACGCATTGATATTAGCACGCATTTCACTCTGCGTGTTGCACCATGCCAAATTTTAGTACGCCCCCACCACGCACCAATACTCTATGTGCACCATTAACTAAACTTTCATGCGACAGCATATACTCGTATTGTGTGTGCACCAACCAAACTCCTTTGCGCTCTGCCAATACTGTGCACACCTCACGTGTTATTATTGTGTGTGTGCACACTACGCATTGTTAAATTTTTCGTGTGCACCCGCACACCAACATCTTTCTGTGTGGTGGAAAAAGTTAGCGTGCGCATCCACACACTAACATTTTTCTACGCGGTGCCCAAATTTAGCGCACGCATCAACACACTAACATTTTTCCGCGTGGTGCCCAAATTTAGCACACGCACCAGCATGCCAACATTTTCCGCGTGGCACCAAAATTTACATATCCCAATATTTTTACTGTGCATCATGCATTTTTAGTGCGCCCACCTGTGCACATACATTTTTATGCGCATCAATTCCACGTGAACTCCACTGCAAAAATTGGGGTTTTTTCTAACTTTTTCCCCAATTCTTCCATAGATATTCTGCAACTATGAAATTTGTTCAATTTCACCCCGATAACACCAGTTCAACCTCTGTAACAACAAATCACTATGGGTTGACATTTCTGGAATGAATTTACCCAAAAATCAATTCACAAATTGAGAATTTTAATTACTAATCTCACTCCAACTGTCATGGCTTCACTGTAACTTCAAATTCGACCAATTCCAAGTTCAAATTTGCTAGAACGGATATTAAATCCATAATGTCTCACCACTTTCCCAAATTTATTCATTTTCTCTTGAATTTAACAACATAAATTGGGGGTTTTCCCAATTTCACGTCGTTGTTTCTAAATTTACCATGGACGCTCTGCAACTCGAAATTTGGCCACTTTGAAATAAATCCTCTATGAAATTTCATGTCAACTCAACTTTTTCGGCCCATCTAGGCTCAGTGTTGAAAACTGAAGCTCTGATACCATATTGTAACATCCCCGACCATCCATGTCGGGCCACACTATGCCATAGAACTCATTTTTTCCCTCTACGAAACATATTGTGGCATACCCAGCAACCAACAGAGATATGCCACACACTTTTTTTTTTCAAACTACATGCAATTAAAACATATGCACACTGAACTCTTGTAGAATCTTTACATGTAAAATGTAAACAGACAAATACATTTTGTAAATGCACGGATTCACACTGAGATAACAATGAATGCATACATGCAACATATACAGGAAATGCCCATAAATATAACACAATTATAATCACACATAAGATAAACCCATAAAAATAAACACGTAAATAATAATGCAGCATGTAAATTTATCACACAATTGGCACTTATCTTGGTAAGAATGTCACCAACTGCATGCAGAACTTCCACGAACCTCCCATCCTTAGAACACACTGCTCATCACTCTCAATAGTGTGTCACCCTTGAGTTGGGACTCAAATCCACCTGGGTAAAGGGGTTCCTAATCAGGATAATGGTTCATAGAAAACAGGAAAGACTCTGTCACAGGTGCCAACACAAACTAATAGCCTACAGTCCCTCATTCCCCACTTGCCTGTCTCACCCCAGGAAGTGTGCCCCTTCTCTGCTCAATAGTCCTTCGGCTTCCCCACTTCCTTTACGAGCTTCAGCAACAGGCTGGACAAGAAGTCTCAGAGCCTTGTAGTTGCATCTTAGCACCTTCAGGAAATCAATTCCCAACAATTCTCTCACCTAGAGAGAAATTTATCACAGGCCTGACAACTCGCCTCTTCAAAATCCCACAGGCCTGACAACTCGCCTCTTCAATATCCCACGGGCCTGACAACCCGCTTCTTTAGTCCATCTTCCAAGCTAACCAGCTACCCAAACAAATATGGCTATGGATATCGATTCAAATATAGTGACAGGAAGTATGGAGGATAGATGACTGCGTGAGTGAATGCTCATGGATCATTGATTGGATGACTGAATGATGGAAGGAGTGATGGTCTGAATGATGAAAAATATGGGAAAATGAACTAAGTCCCAACAATATGTATGCATATTCCCAACTTGACACTTGTCATGTTGGGAACTACTTTGGCCCACTTGTCCCCAACTTTGGAACTTAGGATAAAATAATTATCCATACTTTATGATTTAAGAAATATTAATATAATATTCCTTTTTGGCTTAAGCTCCCTATCTTAGCCCCTTTTCCTTAAATTTTAGCCCCACCATTTCCCTAACTAGTGGATTTTAGTCCCCCATACTCTTTTATCGTGGTTGGTCTGCGCACAGCGGTGAATTTTATATTAATTATGAGATATATACAAAATTAGGCGCACTGGCCTTTAACATATAGGCTCTCCATCCTAATCAAAACATAAGCATCCTTGCTTATAATAACTAGCTCACCAGCCTATAAAACACATCATACACCCAAAGGCTCCCTGGCCTCAAATTTGTGCACACTTAAGTTGTTGCACGGGGTATCCTGGAATGTGCACACTTCATCATTTTACTGCACAGTACATGTGTGCACTATGCCATGGAATGTGTCTACAAAATGATATCAATAGCTCACCATCTTAAGTACGTTTTCATTTACCTTTACAATTGGGTTTAGCATAGGGATATTAGAGCAGAAAATAAGTAAGTTTCTTGTACCAAGATTCTTTCCCTAGGGAGACGTATGAAGCTTCACCACACCATAATGTCAATTCATTTTCCCATCTGGGATCTTTATTTACTTGGTTCTGGGCTTCAACTACCAATTTGCATAACCCTTGTCCTTTAACCAATTTAACAGGTTTTATATCTAGATCAAATTCTTGGACTACTTCCATCCAGTTTCCTCTTCTTTCCCCCATTTCATATTGAGTAAATAGAGATCAGACTGCAGGGTGAGGCACGATGACTTTGGTATGGTTCTTAAGGATGTAAGACCTGAAGTGTTTCACTGCTTTATATACAACATAATCCTTCTTGTATATAGCAAGGTAATTCAGTTCAACCCCTTGGAGATTAGTGCTCTTGAACGATATCAGGGCCTCATTGTTGTCATCGTCCTTCTGAGTCAATACAACAACAAACGATTGGTCGGAGGTGAAAGTATAGAGGAAGAAATTTTTGCTAAAATCGGGACTTCGCAACACTGGGGCTTGAGATATCCCAATCTTAATATTGTTGAAAACCCTTTTCCGTTCACTTTCCCACTTGAATTCAACATCTTTATGTATCATTTTTTGTAAGGGTTTGATAGTTTCAGCGAAATCGGGGGTGAATTTTCTTGCAAAATTGATTTTCCCGAAGAACAATTGCATAGCCTTTTTGTTATGAGGTAATGGAATATGAGCTATAGCCTTAATCCTTTCTGGGTCTATGTGAATCCCTTCTTGAGATATAATATGACCTAGCAATTTACCTTCCTCGAAACCAAAGATAGTTTTCTTAGGGTTTAAGGATATACCATATTTCCTACACCTTTCAAAAATCTGTGTTAAATGTTGGGGTGATCTTCTTTGTTCTTCAAATACATAGTCACGTCGTTCAAATAGACTACTAGACACTTGTTGATTGGTCCCTGAAATGCTACATCCATGGCCCTTTGGAAGGTCGCCCCTGCATTGATTAACCAAAAGGGCATGTGTTTATAAGCAAAGTTTCCCCACTTGCTTACGAAGATAGTTTTCAAGCGGTCTTCTTCTGAAACTAGAACCTAGTTGTAACCTGAGAAATAGTCCAACAGGGAGAAAATCTCAGAGCCAGACAGGGTCTGCAAGAGTTTCTCCATTGTTGGGACTGGTTAGTTGTCCTTTTTAGAAGCTCTGTTGAGGTTTCTAAAATCTATGCATAGGTGCATTTCCCCATAAGTTTTCCTCACGGAAACCAAATTTTCTACCCATGCAGAGTGTCTAACGTGGAAGATAATTTTGGAATCTAGTAGTTTCTTTAACTCCTTACACATAAGAGGTTCCAGGGATGGGTGGTACTTTTGGAGCTTCTATTGGAAGGGTTTTCACTTCAGGTTTTAATGGGATAGTGTGTTGAATTATGCAAGTATCATAAGTTTTCAGATCTCAGTAGGACCAAGAAAAAACATCTTGATATTGTCTAAAGCGTTTGAGATAGGCCTTCCTTTCCTCTTTAGATATTGTCTTCCTAAGATTTATATTTTTGGGGTTTTCCGAGGTTCTTATATTTATAGTTTCGTGCATGGGACAGGAACTCCCTGTCTTCGCATTCTTTGACCCTTTAAATATTTCCATCAGGTCAAAAAGGTTTTCTAAATTGACTATTCCCTTCGGTATCGTGGGAGACCTTGATTTGTCATTCGGTTGATCTGTCTTAGGATCAGTTTCTATTGATTGTTCCTAGAATACTTCATCGTCAATAGCCAAATCTTTAAAGTTATCACGATTGGTCAAAAAGTTTGTGATCTGTTCATCTCCTTCAAAGACCTTCCAATTAGAAATATTGTTGGGCACCAACGGTTTGTAGAGTAGCTCCACAGTGAACTGGGAGGCTTCATAATCTTCTAGAGGTGATAGCCTTGAGGTAGCGGTGGCCAGAGAGTCAGCAAGAATGTTCTTCATTTTGGGGATCATTGTAATGTTGAAGGCTTCAAAATGCTCTATTAGCATGTGCACTTCCTGTTGGTAATTCCTCAGGTGTGGAGAGTTGCAATGTATAGTGTTCCTTACTTGTCTAATGATGATTTTAGAATATCTGAAAACCTCCAATTATTTAATGTTTAAGTCCATAGATTTATTTATCCCTTGTACTAGAGCTTCATACTCGGCAGTATTGTTTGTACATTTGAACTTGAGTCTACAGGATAGGAAATGTCATTTTTTGTTTGGATCAATGAGGATGCACCCTGCCCCTAACCCTTCTTGCAATTTGGAACCATCAAAGTATAAGGTCCAAACTTGTGGGAAAAATTTATCGACTTCCTCTTTCTTGTCACTATTTTCTTCTCCTCTTGTTCATTCCATGATTTCTAACGTCGGTTCTTGACAAAAGAGGGTTTCCTCTACTGTCGTCAGCAATTTATCTTGAAAAATCATTTCATAGTTTTGAGTACGAGGGACATTTGATGAGAGGGGGGAGAAATTCCTGAAATCATAGTCACAGGAATAATTTCCTACAATGGGGAAATCTGTCGATGAGGGTTCATTGAGGGTTTCTAATTCAGTGACAGTATGTTTTATATATCTTTCCCTATCGATCCCGGTCATATTCGTGTGTCCCTTTAAAGACAGCCAAAGGTGAGCCCAGTCTGTACTGAAGTATATGTTTAACTTCTCAAACCAATCTCGACTTAATAAGAATCCATAAGCTTCTAGGATATCTACTACAATGATGTCAATTACTTGCACAAATTTAGGGTGTGTCGTTATCCTGGTCATTACATATTTGAGTTCTCCCATGACCTTTACCTGGGTTTTGTCTAGTTGTATTACATGTTTATCTCTTTTGAGAGGGACTGTGTTTAATCTTTTGGAAATAGACAACGGCATAACATTGGAGGATGCTTCTGAGTCAACCAAACAATTATGGAGGTTTATGTTGAAGACTTCAAATGTAAAGAAGAACGGTGGGAGAAAACATTTTCCCTTCTTTTCTTTAGAGTAGGCATTCACAGTTGGTTTATTCCTTTGATCTTTGGGAGTTTGATTTTCTCCTTGGTTAGTGCTTGTTGTAGGATTTTCTACTGATCTCAATGCTTGTAACATAAAATCCTTTTGCTGAGAGATTCTACATATGTTCATGACCGATATGTTTTCTTTCAAATTTTTCAAGTCTTCTACTATTTTGTAGTATATCTTAGGCGATTCTTGGGTATGGATGTTTATAGGATTTCTTTGAGGAACAAAATGTTCTTTCGGGTGATCAAGAGTAGGTCTTCCTCCCGAAGTTGGGGTAGTAGTGAGGTCGTTTGAGACATGTTGACCTCTACTTCTGGTTTGCATAGCCAAGACTTCTACAGGAGGTTCTTAAACTTCAAATAGTTCATCGGAAGGAATTGGTAGGTCAGGATCCCATATCAACCTAGTTGTGTCTTCTGGTGGATCAACTTCTTCCTGATCGAAAATATTCATAGTTGAGCCACGTGATTGTTCGGTTAGGGACACTTCGTCTAGAAACTGGTTGGCCATCAAATTCATGGCATGCACCCATTGAGGGAAGTCTCTTTCAGAGTGATTCTCTTGATGATAGGTACAGAAAGATTCGAATGCTACATTTCTCATATCGATGTTTAAGTTGACTGGGGGTGGTTCAATTTCTTTGAAAGGCATATTTCTTTTTAAAAAGGGATTATAGAACCCCTGGCCTTGGTTTCCCTTCCTTACATTTCTCTTCATGTATATGATTTTGTTTGACAATTTCTTGACCATGTGTTGTAGGTCTTACATGTCCCCACTTCCCTTTCCAGGACCTTTTTCTATTTGTTTACATGGGGGTCTAGTCAACAGGAGTCCTCTTTTGGGAGGAGGTTGAACTTATTTCTTGACTAATGAGACCTGGCTTTCTTTGCATCCTTTCATTTGGAACTCTATCGTTTTGGATTCTTCAAAATTCTCAGCTAAGGTTGGTTTGGCAGCCCTCTTTACGAACATGGAAATAGAAGTTGGGATAGTGTTAGCATATACTTCGATTTGAAACTCCTAAGTGGGTTTAGCTTCGGGTTGAAATTTGTTCAATATGGTGGTGAATCTTTTATTGAAGTCTTTGACCTTCTCCTTTGAACTCATGGTGGCGGTGAACAACCTGGCCATCAAATCTCCTGTAGTGGTTTCTTCTTTAAATTTATCTAGAAAATCCTTTTGGAACTTCGTCCAACTAGTTATGGACCCTACAGGTAAGTTAAAATACCACGTGGAAGTTGAGTTCTCAAAAGTATAGGGGAAAGCATGCATACCATGTCTTCATGTTGAAAATTCATCAGTCTGATAGCTAGTATGAATTTTTTGATATGGTCTTCAGGCCATCCTGAGGTTTCGGGGTCAAACTTAGGGAGTAACATCTTTGGATGTCGGGGAAGGTTATGTACTTGTCCAGGGATGGACAAAGCATATTCGGACAACCAAAGTTGATTATTCTGAGGTCGGTTTCCCTTTTCTTCATTATGGATATTGTTATCTTCCATGTCTTTAGATCCTGAAACTGAACGTTCTCAGTTAAACCCTTCCTCTTCCGAAAAATCGTCGGGCTCGGAAAATTTTTTGGCTGGTGTTTCAGGGATTAGATTAAAAGGATGTTCGATTTTGGTGAGGGAGAAATTTATCAGGTCTTCTACTGTGTGAAAAAAACCCTGGTCGGGGGAATCAACCACTAGTCTTCTTATTTGTTTTCTTCAAGGAAGTAATGGAGCTAAGGTAAATGCACTGATATGTCGATCGTAAGCTCTTGTGATTCTTTTGAATTGGTTCAATTCCTCGTGAGGAAGAGTGTAAGGTATATCAGGGAACAATTTTTCTTCCTCGTGCTGGAGTGAGTTACTTATTTCAGGAGTACTCAGTGTGTGTGGGTTGTGTTGGGAATGACGAGCCATGTATGTGGGTTGTTTTTTAATCTATAGGTTGTGTAAAATATTTTGTAAAAAATATTGTCATCCATTCATTCTTCAGGCCCTCCTTCTAGCATCATTTATGTTGAGGGTTCCTAAATCACTTTAACTCAATAGTGGGAACCAAACACACCACCGAGGCCCAATTATACTCTACAGCTTTTAATGGTGGAATGTTTCTCCAGATCTTACGATTCGGCCAAATAATCGATGGGCTTTATGTTTTCTAGTGAAAGCTTCTCCCTCGATTCAAAAGTTCTTTTTTTTGTATTTTCTCCTATAGGTGGGACCGATACAAGATAAAAGCTGGTATAAACCAACTAGGTAACAAAGTGGGAAAACTTAAATACTGGAGGAGGTTGAGCTTGGGATAACCCTTTCACTCTAGCATGCAGACAATGATTCTCTACCACTGGCCTAGTACTAATACATTAACCTACTGGTGTTTCAATTATTGGTTGGGATATAATTTATCACAAGAAAACATTCACGCAATAAATTATGGCAATAAAAATAGTTTCCTTAACTCTAATCATCAATCACATATTCAACACAACGATTTACTTTTCATCATTAAAGACAAGAACTGTTAAAACATTGAATCAGATAACTTATCAATAGATTTATAAGCTCTTACTCATTACAGCATCCATTCATGAGATGAAATCAGAAATAATTCTTCTTCACATCCAGTCATACACACTTTTGATAAAAACACAAACTTGTCTCTGGTCCTAAACAAGACTTCTCAATTAAGGCAACTCTGAAATATCTATTTACAAATCCAAAAATGACGGTCTTTGCAACAACCATCGACCTCTTACTAATAGGTCGACCCTCCTACTTATAACATACTATTAACTAAAAATAAATATTAAATTGTAGCTAATTAAAACAAAACTCGCCACATGGTGCTTTATTCTATCAATCTTCAAAGAGTCGTCAAATGATCTCACTTGAGTGGATGACTCTTCTCGTACTCTGACCACTTGATAAAGAGATCCTCGCATTTGTTATCATACTGGAATCTATGTTGTTCCATTAGGGCTGAAATAATCTCTCTTATCTCTACTGCTCATCCCTGATACTTGACTATTCTGGCACTTAATTGTTGCAACATGGCTTGAGCTTTGATCGGGTGCTCCATGAACTGTTACACCTGTCCTGGCACCATGTATGCCACCTTTGCTATTTCAAAATCCCATGATGAGTCTTGTCCGGCATGTGATTTGACTATGTCACACAAGTCGACAACGTCACTGGGTGTGCCGAATTCGGGGAGGTCGATGTCTCTCATTGTCTCGTTGATCTTGGTCCATATCTTTCGCACTCAACCCATTTCTATTGGATTTCCTTATGAGGTTCTTGAGCCATTTTTTCCAAATATTCGGTCAATTTCTTTATGCATTCGAGGTTGCTTTCCTTTAACACTTGGATGCCATGCTCTTCGGCGTCTCGACCCTATTGAACCATGTTGATATAGTTGATCCTTTCCATGGCTTGGTGTGCTTTCTCATACCACCTGTCTATATCCTTGCATGTGGCCAATGACATGAGGGTTTCTTCTTTAAGCTCATCCATCCTTGTACTGAATAGGTGTCGTTCATCTGTAAATTTGATGTAGGCCTCTTTCGCTCCTTAGGAACACCATCGCCTGTGTGGTGTCCTGGTAAATTTCCCCAAGTGGCACAAATGTTCCAATTCCTTAATAGCAACATCCATCTCCTCTTCATCCATTTTCTTTCTGTCTAGGGTGGCATCTGTGATTTCCATCCCTAGGACGATAATTTAAAATTTCTTGGCATGCTCTGTGTTGATCAGATTTTCCTCTGTGGTGATGAGTATGGAGCAATATAGAGTGATCTTCCTCTTCTTGGTGGTTCTCTACATGATAGCTTTCCTTTTCCAAACATAAGTGATGGCATGTCTGTCAGCGAATTCATCCATGAGTTCGGGGGTTTGTTGATCTCCCTAGGTGAGCATATTTCCCAGGCTCTCGATGGTAAATATTTGTTCAATATTGGGTTCTTAAACTTCCTCCATGTGTTTCGATGATCCGGATTTTGTTTGTTGCTCATAGGGAAGTTGAGTATCAATTGAAATTGAGGCGTCAGGGGTAGGCTTGGTACTTACTTGATAATCAGTGGTCGAGATGTCGATTTCCTGTTGTGGAGTTTATTCCTTTTGTCCGCCCGACCTTGGCTCATCCATCAGACTATCCTTTTGAGTTTTCAGTACATTGAGTGGTTCAGTTTCTAAGACACTTTTAACCTCCTGGTCATTCTATGAAGGGATTTGAATTTGAGCATCAGGAGCTGGGGAAGATGTCTTCTCTGGCTCCTTTTCCTCTGTGATCTGTACATGAGTCACCAGGGATACCTTCGATCTTTCTTCATCATCATAGATGTTTATCAATTTGTGGAGGGGGTTTGGTGCACTTGATCTCACTGATGTTCTTAATGTCTCTGGCTGAGATAAAACATCCCTCGGTGATCCGGCTTGTGGCGTTGTAACTTCAGGGTTATCTAACCCGACGATTTCATCAATTTCTATTAGCTCAGGGCCGCTTGGACCCACATAACTTTTATCTAGGTTGTCAGCAGGGGCCCCTATCATTCCTATGAGGTATGGGTCATCTTGCATTTGATAAATTACTCGATGTGCATGTTATATCATGAGAAGTCCCCTTGCCCATGCATCCTGTGTCATAGGGAAACCTCTATCCTACACCGAGGTCACCAGGGGAACCTTTGTTTCTTTCGCCACTCTGATTTCTTCCCTAGATCTGAGGGATTCTTGAGTAGATTTCTCTACGGTCGTCATTTTTTCATCCTGGATCATGGCCCTGAACCTGGTCATTTTGGGGTCAGCCATCCTTGCTACCACCTCGTCCCAGTCCTGGGCATTTTCCATGAAGACTTCATCTTCAAATTTGTCATGGGTGTAAGGCCAGTAGGATGACACTTGTGAAGCGTGTTGCAAGACCAGGCCCTTTGGATCATGCTTGTGGAACCAGACTATCTAGAACCTGAACTCGAGTTGGCTCAGCCCCTCTTTTTTGGCTTGATTTGTGTCTTCAACCAAGTAGAAACCTATATGGAAACCATAAGGAATGAACGTCCACTTTTTGTCCTTGACTAGGGTGGCATTGTAGCCTTGCAGGATGGTTTGATAGCATATCTCTCCTACTACAAGTCGGTCTAGGACATGAACTAGTAAGAGATGTGGTGCTTTGGTAGCCTCGAACATCCTGATGTATGTGTCGTGCTCGTCCAAGTACCGGTGGCCTAACTTTGATATCATCTTCTTGACTGCAATCAATAGTCTCGGGCATTCTTTCTTAAAAAGAATGAAATAAATTTGTGCAATGAATTCGTCGCAGATGAGGGAGTAAGACTTTTTATACGTTTTCTCCCATAGAATTTTGAAATAGACATGGACCAAGAGCTCTGCAACATGCTAGCTCATATTCATGCCGACGAAAATCTTTCTCGTGCACATGACATCAAGCAAATATGAATCCATTTAGAAAACTGGTATCTCTCCCTCCTTCGGCGTCTGATCCTGTTGTATACATATGCTCATGTTTTTATAAATCATGGCTCCCTAGTTGAAACTGCTCCTGAAGATAGCCATTGTGTAAGTTAAGGGTATCCATCCCTCTGAAAATATGGAGCAGTCCTTCTCTCCATATAATTGGCAGATGAGATCCATCAAATAGATGTATGGCTCCCTTAAATTTGTCGTTGAGTACCAGCCAGTGCTTCGGTTGGTATATTTCTTGTCCTCCCTCCACCATGAGGCCATCACCCGACTGGTGTCATGGCGCTCATAGAAATTTACGACAAAATCTGTTTTTAGTCACTCCTTGGGGTCTCAAAGCTTGTAATACATCTGGACTTCCATTGGTAAGAACACTATGATACGACCACCATTGTCATCATTGATCAAACACTTGTGTGTGTCTGTGTGGTCGATGATCCACTTCAGGACTTCAATACAGGGAAAAAAAGGAGTTCTTCTCGCCACTATATGCAGGTACGAACATCGGATGTTCGAGAACACTTTGTCTTCAAGCGCTCTAACATCTGGATCATTGTGTGGTACATATTTTGGGTATTCCCCCTAGCTGATCCTGTTAAACAGTTCTCCCCAATGCGGGAGTGCCAACTTGGATCATGTTCTTTCTTCTATATCTCCAAAGGCCGGAGGCTAGATGATATCCTTTTTCGTCGATGTTTTGATGACAGGATTCAGTCTCGGCATGTATTCCAATTTTTTTGTGACCCCTAGAGAGGATCCTTCGCCTACCTCGGGTTCTTTCAACTTTGGTTCCCTCGGAGATCGTCTTGTGGTAGGATTTCTTGGTGGCATTGTTCCTACAACTCAAAAAAAAAAATTAGAGATTGTGTAAAGAACAAAACTAGATAAAAAATATATGAACTATGACCATGTAAAATCCACAGACTTGGATACATACCTGTAAATCTTGCTAAACCTAGTTATTTTGATACTCACAGGATCTCTACAGCTTTGGAATTACTCATCTTTCTTCTTCGGATGCTTTGAATCTCCTTGCATGCAGAATTATTTCATTTATAATAGCCCAAGAGAATTTAAACCAGGGAAGAACTTATCATGTCGCATCAGCCATTCAATTCGGGTGATGAGTGAAATTTAAACAGATCTGTCGCCGAATCTCTACACTTAAATTCATCGTGGGTTGACGGTGGAGGCACGGGGGTGATGTGTTTTATCGGTGATTTTAAATGACTTCTTTGATTGGCGCACGAGATAGCAACTAATGCGGGATTTGGAATTAATTAGACACTTAAATGCTCAAAATCTGATCGTATCTAATGTTAAAGTGTCCCATCGTGTGGCTCTCTCAGTGGGTGGATCAAGGATCGGGTATGTGCTATGAAAATTTTCCTTGATGCCCTTCTGCAAAAGCTTCTAATGTTGATCAATTTTACCGTACAATGTTGTCATGGAAAAGTTGACTCAAAGATGTGACTCAGACCTAGGGAACCAAGAATGACTTGGGGTAAAACTAGACCGTACAGTTCCCCAACATGGTAAGGACACGTGTTGTTGAAGACCGGTGGCTTAATTAGTGTGTATTAATTGGAGTCGAGACTTTCCTTAAGTTACGCATTCTAAAACAAACCTTGGCTTTCCAATGCCGAAAAAGTATCTAGGGTCGATGATCGGCTATAAACCTATCACGTGCTTTCTTCGGATTAACTTCATCAAAAAAGTTTTGATGCCGAAAACACATCGAGGATTGGCAATCGGGAGTATCTTTTAGCGCGGTCGGAATGTTTTTGGCAATCCTTTTAGGCTTTCCCCGGTTCCGATAAGTGCGTTGGGCATCGGCTATTGGTGATAGGTTTTTTTTGTTTTTTGTTAATGTCTATTCCTCTCGTCTTTTACCGATGTCGAAGGGGATCGTCTATCGGTGATATCCTTATGCAATACTTGTCGTAAAATAAAAACTTCCTTTTTTTTATACTGATGAAGATCGGCACTCAGCAACTAAGGTTTCTCGAGTGGTTCTTTTACATCTTTGAATTCCTTCCGATGTCAAATTTGAGCACGTCAGGTGAAGTGTTTTGTCTATTGATTCTTTATTTAGGTGTTAATCCATTTTAAGTCATGGGTTTTCATAAATTCAAACAAACCTGAAAAGATGATGAGAATCAAAATAATAAGCACAGACAAACATTTCTCAAAATGAAGTTGAATCAGACAGTGCAAAGATCAAGTGGTACCCAAAAAAGTAAAAAAATTGACATAGGCTTTTTAGGGTGTGTTGAGTGCTCAACAAATCCCTCATATATCAGAGAATAAGATAACAAAGAAGATGTTCAATGCCCTAGTAAGTCTCTACCAAAGTGAGAACATAAACAAGAACATGATATTGTGAAATAAACTCAAACCCATGGAGATGACCAAATCAAATAGGATCACTAGTTACCTTATGAAGGTCACACAAGTTCGTGATAAGCTTGCATCACTTAGGGAGATGATTGCAGATGTAGAGCTAGTGGGAATGGAACTGAATGGATTATCAACTTCATGGTAACCATTTGTCAAAGGTATTTGTGCTCGGGAGAACCTTCCTAACTTTGAGAGGCTTTAGGATGGCTATATCCAGGAGGAGACTCGGATGGAGTCAGAGGCCAACAAGAAGGGTGGTTGTGAGAACCAAGCTCTATTTGGTTCATCAAATAAGGAAATAGGTAAAGGACCTAGTAAAGGTAAGGGAAAGAGTGAGGAGTCAACCTCACAACCAGGAAAGAAGGACTCGAGTAAAACCAAGTGCCTTGTTTGTCATAAGCACGGTTGTTATAAATCACAATGTCCATAGAAGAAGAAGGGTAAAGGGAAGTAGCAACAAAATTGGGTAGAAACCTCTGCAATAACTTAGATGAACGAGTTTGTTGCCAAGTTTGAGAAGGATTTATCAATGGTATTTTTCCTTTCTACAAGAATGATTTCAAGAAATGTGTGGTATGTGGACAGTGGGGCATCTCAACATATGATATCATCCCGACTGTTATTTTCTAGTCAGACAAAGCAGGACTCTGGACTACATATTGAGATTATTGATGATTCCAAGTACCCAGTAGTAGGAGTTGTAATTGTTCCCTTCTGGCTTGAGTTAGGAAATTCTTTAGATTTTGATAGCGTCTTGTTTTTACCAAGTCTCAAGAATAACTTTATTTCGGTTTTGGTTATGGAGGATAAGGGCTTTGTAGTGGAGTTCAATAACCAACAAGTCCTCATCAAACCAAAGGAATCTATCATAGATATAGCTTAGGTAATAAGAGTTGGAGAAGTTAATTTGTATAGGTTGCAAGGTGAACCTGTTCGAGCCTTGGTACATAACAGTGACAGCTTGTGCAAGTTTTGGTACAAGAGGATGGGGCACTTACATCACAGGGTGTTTCCTATTTTGAAGCATATAGTCACAAGTCTTCCAGATTTAAACATTGAGAAATATGGTGTATGTAGAGGGTGCACGCTTGGAAAAAATTCCAAGGCTACCTTCCCAAGCATCGAGCATAAGTCTAATAGGATTATAGACCTAGTACATTTAAATTTTTATGGACTGATATCAATAGTGCCAATAATAGGAAGCATGTATTGTCTTTCCTTTATTGATGATTTCTCTTGCAAGTCTTGGATATATTTCTTAAATACCAAGGATAAGGTAGGGATCAAGATGGCACTAACAATTCCGCACAACGCACAATAGAATTGGGTTGCAAAGTGAAATAATTGATCCATCATAGGGGAAGCTACGGCCATGATACATAAACAGGACTTGTTTATGTTTCTTTGGGTAGAGGCACACAACACAATAATATATATCCAGAACCATTGTCCTCATAGGATCTTGGAGGACAAGAAATCGGAAGAGGCATTCACTATTGTGAAGCCATAGGTGAGTCATTTTTCACATCTTTGGTTTTCCAATTTATGTCCATGTACTGGTAGAGAAGAGGACCAAGTTGGATCCCTCCAGTAGGAAGGGTTTATTTGTGGGTTATAGTGAGACTTCAAAGGATTATATGGTTTTATTCCATAGAAGAGGAAGACAATAGTGAGTATGGATGTAAATTTTGAGGAAGAATTTGCATCTAGGAAGTCCCATGAGCCTATTCCAATGACGGAGGATGAGGAACAGAATTATATGAAGGTTGATTCGAGGTCATCAGTGATTTCCAGAGAAATTGAGTAACCTTTAGGTGAAGAGAGGGGGACAGAATCCCATTCCACTTTTTTCAGGAGACCTGGATGATTCACTTAGACATTTTTAGTAGCCTCTTCTAGTTTATGTCCATGTACCGGTAGATAAGAGGACCAAGTTGGAGCCCTCCAATAGAAGGGTTTATTTTTGGCTTATAGTGAGAATTCAAAGGATCATATGGTCTTTATTCCATAGAATAGAAAGACAATAGTGAGTGTGGATGTAAATTTTGAGGAATAATTTGCATCTAGGAAGTCCCATGATCCTATTCCAATGATAGAGGATGAGGAGCATAAATATCTGAAGGTTGAGTCGAGGTCATCAATGATTTCTAGGGTAGTTGAGTATCTTTTAGGTGAAGAGGGGGGGAGGGGCAGTATCCCCTTCCACTTTTTTTTAGGAGATCTAGATTATTCACTTAGACATTAAGTGATTCTCAAGAGCATGTTGTGACTCCTATGAGCACATTCAGATAGAGAAAACCTCTGAAGACATTTCTAGGATACATCGCATTGATGAGAAACATTATAGATTATGAGCCTTCCAGCTTTCAATAGGCAATGGAATAGCCAATATGGCAGGATTCCATGGTGGAGTATGCCTCCATCATGAAGAATTATTTTTGGGTCATAGTGCCAAGATATCATGGAAATTCGACAGTGAGTTCCAGGTGGCTCTACAATATCAAGCATATTGCATATGACAACATTGAGAATTTCAAAGAAAGTTTTTTGGTGAGAGGGTTCTCCAAGAGAGAGGGAGTTGAATATGAGGAGACATTTTCTCTAGTCGTCAAGTACACTTCCATTAGAGACATTATTTCCTTGGTTTCATTTATGGGATGGAGGATACATCAAATGGATGTGAAGACAACTTTCCTTAATCGGATCATCGAGGAAGAAGTGTACATAGAGTAGCCTTGGGGCTTTGAGGTAAGTGGGGAGTCTCATGTGTGCAAGATTAAGAAATGCTATTATGGATTCAAGCAGGAATCGATGACATTGTTTTCTAGGAACAATGGATATCTGCAGAGTATGGGATTCACCAAAACCAAAGAAGATCCTAACTTATATTATATATTTTTCGGGACTAATAAGCTTGTTTTGGTGTTGTATGTAGATGAATTATTTATGAGAGGTGCAGGGAATCTCATTTCAGGGTGCAAATCAAACATGGCAGCTAAATTAGAGATGAAGGACATTCTCATGAAACATTTCTTCTTGTGTTTGGATGTTTTTCAAAGACCAAAGGATATTTTCCTTGGGAAGGGTAAGTATGTAATTCATATCCTAAAGAGGTTTTAAATGGAGAATTCCAAACCTATGGCCACACCCATGATCACTAATTTGAAGAAGGTGACAATATTAGATTTAGAGTTGGTGGATCCCACATTGTACAAGCATCTAAAATATTCTTTGATGTATTTGGTCAACACTAGGTCATATATATGTTTTGTAGTGAACACCTTGAGCCAATTCATGGTGGAGCCAAGGAAAGAGCATTTGGTACCAGTATAAAAAGTGATAAAGTATTTTATGGGTAGAATGGAGTATGGTTTGACATATCTTGCAGATGGTGAAGTGAAGTTGAAGGGATATTTAGACTCAAATTGAGCAGGCATTGTAAAAAATAGGAAGAGCACCTCAAGGTGATGTTTTAGCTTGGGATCAACTATGATATCCTAGTTCAACATGAAGTAGACTTTTGTAGCACTTTGCTTAGTATAGGAATATTACATAGCAGTTAACATTGTTAGTTGTGAGGCCATTTGGATTCGCAAATTACTTCTAGGTTTGTTTTATCAAGAGTTGGATCCCACATTCATTTACTATAATAATCAAAGTTGTACCAAAATATCTGAGAATCCAGTGTTCCATGATAGGTCCAAGCATATAGAGATCATATATCACTTCATAAGAGACATGGTTTATAAAGGAGCAGTGAATCTCTGGTATATTCCCACAAATTAGTAGGTATCTAATATTCTGACCAAGCCCTTGGAAAAAGGGAAGTTTGAGGCATTCAAAGACAAACTTGGATTGGTGCATAATTCCTTCCTCACTAAGAGGGATTGTTGAGAAATATAGCTTGGATAGGAACTTTCGCACAGGTTCAATGTGAACGTGTGAGAAGAAGTTTGAGATATTATTGTTTTGGAAAAGCGGCTCTATTTTCGAAAAGTAATTCACTTTAGTAAAAAATTGAAAAGTCTTATATTTAGCAATTGAGTCTAAAAAGTGTATTTCATGTGTGCATAAATTAGACTAGGAGAAATCTCAAAAATATATTAGATTTGGTCTCAACCAAGAGTATAAAGATAGGTCAAGATAAAGAATTCAAACACACACATGAACAATTGAACAGGTTGAGCAACTGAGAGAGAGAACATGGATTCAGACAGAGGTGAATCCTAGCAGTAGGCAGTTCCATACATGATGTTATAAAATTATGTATAGTCATATGAACATGTTGTGTAGTCGTTTATACAATCCATATGGACAGGAAGTACAGTCCATATAGTTGGTTGTATAATTCATATCTCCAAGTCGTACAATTGTACAACAATCTGTATTTCTCGGGTAGGTTGTTCTGCTTGTTTTAGGGTGATTTCAGTAACCCGTTATTGTTGTTTTTTGGTATCTTGTGGAGGTTTCCTGGAAGTTTTTTCAAGGGAATAAAAAAATAATTTTGAAGGAGTAATTACCTATGTATGTGTGAAATTGATTTTATTCTTACGTTATTTAATTTCCATCTATTGTCTTGTTGATGCTATGGTTTGAATTTAATTTTAGCATTAATTAGATTTACAAATTTACTTGTTTAATTGAGATCATAAGGACGTCAGTGATCTAGGATTGGAATTTTAACAATCCATTTGGATGGAGAAAATATAGAATTTATCATAAACAATCAATGCCTCGAGCACTAATATTTTTCAAATAATTGATGCCTCTGTAGAGTAGGATGAATGGGATTTATAAGCATTAGAATAGAAGTTCTTATTGTCCTCTTTGGCATGTTGGCTTATGCCTTGTTTTGTATATCCTTTTTTGAAACTATAGTAGAGAATTGAACAAGGCTCCAACAAAAAAAGTTGTTCTCTGACAGAACCCATGTGATGCGATGCACCCGAATCAATAATCCAATGCTAAGAAGAATCTGCAATAGAAACAAGTGCAGTTGCTTTCCTTTTGCCTAATTTGGAAAAAGGAGTAGAGGATTATTCTAAAGAAGGTGGATTAATGTTGGTATTTTTTAGAAGATGCTTCATCTCATTGATCTGCTTCTTATGAGAAGAATGTTCCTCATGACCAACCTTCTTGCAGTAATTACAAGTTGGCATATCCTTCTTTTGAGAATTCCCCTTCGAAGAAGAAGAGATGGATTATGTTTTTTGAATAGATGATGATTCTGCTTGATATTTTGTGACTTCTTCTTGGACTTATTTTGTTTCTTTTCAGGTTTCCCTGACTCTTTTTGTCCCTTCACCTATCCATCCAACAAACCCTGAGACTGAGATGGCTTAAGGAGACCCATGGAAAGAATCTTCCCATGCTCATGCATTAACATTTATGAAAAGGAAGCAAAAGAAGACATTGTGTATGCAGATCCCATAGTCAATGTATGAGTGTGAAAGCTAGAAACAAATGTAGCATATTCAAGTCCAAGTTTAGAGAGAGTATTAAGATAAGTTGTATGTCATTTTTATCTATGCCACATGATTTACATCAGGATCTTAGGTCATTAGCCTTTGTTACATAATCTTAGATGTTGTTAAAATACTTAGGATCAAGACTCATTAGTTCATTGTCAATTTGATGTCCCCTAACTTCATCAGTTGTCCAATAGAGAGTTTTTAATTTTTCCCATGCATCATGTGAATTTGTACATACATCAAGTTGAAACATTATGTCAAGGGAAACTAGACTCCTAAGAAAACCAAGAGATTTTGTTTGTTCTATCATCTAGAGCGGGTTATGTTACCTTTTGTTCAACATAAGGTGTATATCCTTGTTGCATTAAGGCATTCCATGCATTTTGATGCCATGTGTTGTAGTTTTATGGTGTTGCAATGGAAATTTAAAGATATTCATTTGTGAAGGAAAAGAGAGAACAAGTAGAAAGAGATGCACAAGCAAAATCACACCAAGAGACACCCCCAAATCACTCAATCAAATATCCTTTCCCCCAAGAAAAATTATTTGGCACTTTATATTTAGTGCAGTTACAACTGCCACTAGCAAGAGAAATCTGAGTGGGCTTGACTTCAATGCCTTTACAAATCCTAAAAAATGTGTATGTGCTCAAGGTGCTATTTTGGCACAATACCAAGTGAAATAAATAGCACCATTGTGAATTACACAAAAAATCTTGCACTTTCAAAAAAACATTCACCTTGATTTGAAGTCGTATGCAAAAGATATGAGCCTTTGAATTTCTCAAAATGAAAACTACGCAGTGTCATCTATGAGAATTTGAAAATTTTGGAAAATCCATGCACCAAAATTAGAAACTTTTT
>ML807596.1:0-13756 GCA_009831015.1 Picea engelmannii
ATGATATTAATTGGTTTTGGGGTGGAACATTGATTTTTCTTATTGATATCTTGAGTGTTTCATTAAATAATTATTATGGTGTTGACAATTAATTGAGTAGAGTGAAATTAAAATCTTCATAATTGAAATTAGTGTGATGTATGAAAGAGTAAGTGAGTAGATTCCTTTGTGCCATAAATAAAATAAAGATGATTACTCATGTTCCTTAGAATAATGTTGACATATGATTGATTAAGTATTATATTCTCTTGCGCCAGGAATAATAATGATGTTGATTGATTGAGCTAGTTGTATTACAACTTGATTATGTTAGTGGGATTTAAAAACCTCCTTGTTCCTCAGAGCAGTCACCAGCCATGAGACCTTAAGTGGTCAAAATCAATCGGATGAATCCTAGGCTTGAGCGTTGCTTATGTGTCCTGGAGGTCCTAACCATGAAGGATAGGTTGGGAGGGTAGTCATTTTAGTGTTCAGTGACATAGTGGATCCTTATGTATAATTTGTTCAGGTGATTGTGATGTACAAAATTGCGCCGCCATATATATGTTTATGCATTAATTATGCATCGCTAACATTTATGTTATGCGTTGGCTTGTATCGTTTTTGATTTCCATGAGGCGCCACTTGTAACAATTTTAATTATGATGTTGAGTGGATTATGCATTGATTGAGTCGCTATTATGTGTTTATTATGTGCCTTTTTAATTGTGTTAATGCGTGGCTTATGTGTCGTTTTAGTTATGATGATGTATTACCTACGGTGCTAGTTATTATGTTGTAATGCGTTTAATATCCTAACACAAAAAAAATATTTACCTATTATACATCACTTTTCGTTGTCGTAACAGAGGGGGGCGTTACATATGGTATCAAAGCAAGGTTCAACCCCGCGACTTGGGATCATTACGCCTTCTAATGTATTAAAAACTTGATTAATAGCTTATTGCTAATTAAAATTGAAATTTGTCCATGTAGGTAATCATGTTTAGAGGACGCTGCAGAGGTAGATGACATGGTGCTAGGCGAGGAGGTGCGACACCTCCAGTAGCATCCATGAGAGAGGGGTCTAACCCCCAAGGAGAAGAACAAGTCAATCAACAGGAGTAGATTGTTGTGGGGGATGTGGTTGGGTTGATTAGGTCCTTCCAGAGGATGTCATAGGCCTTGATTAACCCACTATATAGAGATGAGGCTAGGGCGCATGTACCCCCTGAGGGTCCACAACGCGCTCCAACTGGAAGTGGTAGAATTCACAGAGAACTCGAGAAGGTTAAGTTTCTCGAGTTCATGGGTGCCACGAACGGCTCAGCCTCTGAGGCTTGGTTGGAGAACATGGCGATGTGCTTTGCGCTTTACGACTACACCTCCAACATGAAGGTCTACATGGAAACCTTTTATCTTAAGGGGAGCACTCTTCTATGGTGGAAGACGCTCCTACCACAACTAAACATGGCTGTCGAAGACTTGTCATGGGAATTGTTAAAGGAGCGGTTCTAGGAGAAGTATTTATAAGAGGAATTCATTGAGCCCCAACTCAATGAGTTCAATGCCTTACAACATGGTGGTTGTACAGTGTCGGATTATGAGGCCCGATTCATCGAGCTGCTTAGGTATGATCCACATCTGAGCACGGAGAAGCTAAAGGTCAACAAGTTTTTGTTTGGCCTTAAATTCAACATTCATGCGAAGGTGAGGATCCTAATGCCACAGACGTTGCATGAGGCAGTCTAGAAGGACCTTATAGTAAAGAAAGATCTCACCAATGGAGGTCAGGGTAGGACTCCTACAAGACCGACTAGATATACGACGACAGGTGCTTTGCAACATCAAACACCAACCAAACATACATTAGGGTATCGTGATACGTCAAGAGGATCCACATTCACGACACCATGACGACTGATTCCTCAACAGAGGACTCCCTACAGAGGATCACAACACCAACAACAACGTTGCCCGCAACAACAACAATTTAGGCCTATTCAATAGAACAAACCAGGGTTTCAGGATGGTAGGCCAACAAATTCTACTTCAAGGACTAGGAGTACTGGACCGAAGACTGGATGTTGGAAATGTGGAGAGCCACATTACTAGGGAGAATTTTCGATGGAGAGGGACAGAGCAGTCAGGTCAGTCATATACACTACAATTGGAGATTTGGGAAAGGCCCACATGATTCATGCAACAGTGAAAAATCGCCAGGACGAGAACTAATCCACTGTGCTTGAGACGTCAGGTACCATCGCTGACCAAACCTTTAGTATTTTGATAGATCTCGGTGCTACAACGAGATTTATTTCTGGTGTAGTGCTAAAAATAATTAAGGTAAGGATAGTCGAACAGGACAAGTTTAGATACCTGGAAATGGCTTCGGGTGCCAAGCAGAAGGTTAGAGGAAAGGTTATGAACTGTATCCTTAACTTGGGATATTTTGTAACGAAGGCCAATCTATATGTCACAATATTAGGATCTTATGACATAGTGATCGGTATGGAGTGGTTGGAATCGCATGACACGATACTCAACTATAAGACGAAGTGGTTGAGTTTGACTGACGATGAGGGATAGAGAAGAGTGATCATAGGAAGAAACTAGGGAGTGTCCTCGAGGTTCGTTTCTTCCCTACAACTGCAGAATAACATGTGCAAGGGATGCAAGTTATATGCAATCTTAGCACTAAACGACAAGGGTGAGGCAGAAGGGTTAGAAAACCTTCTGGTAGTATGAGAGTTCGCTGACGTGTTTCCAGAAGAGTTATTGGGTTTTTCACCCGAAAGATAATTGGAGTTTACAATTGACCTGAAACCTGGAAATGAACCAATAAAAAGAGCGCCTTATCGGATGTCAATGCATGAGTTACAAGAATTGAAAATTCAACTAAAGGAGTTGTTAGACCTGGGACTTATACGTCCAAGTGTGTCACCTTGGGGTGAACATGTTATTTTCATACGAAAGAAGGATGGGTCGTGGCGACTCTGTATTGACTACTGTCAATTGAACAAGGCAACGATCAAGAACTAATATTTGTTGCCAAGAATAGATGATTTGTTTGACCAAATTAAGGGCGTGATTGTGTTTTGGAAGATCGAATTTAGATCAGAATATCACTAGTTACAGATCAAAGAGGAAGAAATTCCTAAGACTACATTCAAGATGAGGTTCATACATTATGAGTTTATCATTTTACCATTTGGACTGACAAATGCCTCAGGGGTATTCATGAGCTTGATGAATGGGGTGTTCCACGAATACTTGGACATGTTTGTTCAAGTATTCATTGATGACATATTGATATATTCTCGGATAAAAGAAGAACATGATAAACATTTGTGCTTGGTGCTATAGTGTTTACGAGAAAATAAATTATACGGGAAACTGTCAAAATGCTCTTTGTACCAATCAAGAATTCATTACTTAGGGCATGTTATCTCCGACGAAGGCATCATTTTGGATCCAATGAAGGTAGAGGCCATTATGGAATGTCCTGCACCGATGAACATACGATAAGTATGTAGATTTATGGGCTTAACAAGATATTCTGACGATTCGTCGAAGGTTTTTCAAAGATAGCAAATCCAATCACGGAATTGCAGAAGAAAAAAAATAAGTTTGTATGGACCGAGAAATGCACAGAAGCATTTCGAAGGCTCAAGGAGCTATTGACGACAAAACTGATACTAAAATTCCCTGACATGGATGAGGAATTATTGGTATGAACAGATGCATCCAATGAAGGCTTAGGAAGAGTCTTGATGCAAGACGGTCGAGTGATCACTTACATATTAAGGAAATTAAGAAATCATGAGGAGAAATATGCAATGAATGATTTGGAGTTATTGGCCATTGTGTATTCCTTGTGAGTGTGGAGACACTATCTGATTGGAAGGAAATTAGAACTAAAAATAAATCACTGCGGATTGCAGCACTTATTTAAGCAGAGTGACCTAAACGTGCGACAAAGGCATTGGTTAGATATGCTTAGCAAATACAATTTTTAGATTACTTACATAAAATGAACAATGAAAAAAGTGGCAGATGCATTGAGTCGAAGACCCTGCATATTCTCGGTGATACCTCTTCAAACGAATCTTCGAGAAAATATTCTAACCATATAGTGGGATGATGACTGGTATAAAGAGGTTAAGGAAAATATTGGACAAGACACCATGATGGTACCAAAGTTTGAAGGATATACATTGAACAATGACAGATTGATGAGGTATAATAACTAGATTTATGTACCACCTAACGATGAATTGAGAAGTTTGATCTTAAACAAATCTCATAGAGTAGTGTACATGGCTCATCCAGAAGTCACGAAGATGACGACAGACCTTAAGCCCTTATTCTTCTGGAAAGGAATGAAGGAGGACATAGTTAGCTATGTGGTGAGATGTCTAGAATGTCAACAAGTGAAAGTTAAACATAGACATTTTCCATGATTACTACAGCCACACGCTATTCCAGAATCGAAATGGGAGGTCATTTCGATGGAATTCATTGTTGGATTGTCGCTGACAATAAGGAGGCATGACTCGATTTTCACGGAAGTTGACACTCTAGCTAGGAGTGCACATTTTATTCCTGTGTACATGATGTATCAGGTGCTAGACATAGCTTGAGTTTTTATCAGCGAGATTTTGAGATTACATGGTGTGCCAAAAAGGATCATATACGATAGAGGATCAATGTTTATAGGATGTTTTTGGACCAGTTTCCAAGAGGCATTGGGGACACAACTAAACTTTAGTACAACATATTACCCTGAGACAGACGGGCAGACAGAAAGAACGAACCAAATTTTGGAAGATATGTTGCATATGTACGTGATGGAACAACATAAGCACTGGGAAGAGTTCTTTCCACTGGCAGAGTTTGTGTACAAAAAAAACTATCAAGGTACCATTAATATGACACCATTTGAGTTTCTTTATGGGCGACCATGTCGGACTTGAGCTGGGATCAACTTGAGGATAGAGTCCTGGTAGGACCATAAGCGATCCAAGAAATGGAAGAACAAATGAAATCGATAAGACTAAGGATTAATGTAGCACAAGATCAACAAAAGAGTTATGTTGATGCGAATCGCGTTGACCGCAATTATGAAGTTAGCGACTAAGTTTTCTTGCGGGTGAAACCGCACAAGAGTTCGATTAAGTTTGGAAAGGGTGATCAAATTTCTCCTAGGTTTGTGGGACCTTTCAAAGTTGTGGAAAAGAAAGGGCCCATAGCCTATCGACTAGTCTTGCCTGATTCTTTGAAGCATATGCACGATGTTTTTCATGTATTTGTTTTGCGACATTATGTTACTGATCCTACACATGTTATTGACATGAGTTCTTTGCAAGTGTCAAACGAGGGTGCACTCACGGTGGAGCCAATCCACATTTTGGACCATCACAGTCGACATCTATGACGTCGAACAATTGATCAGGTCAAGGTCTAGTGGGACAATTATAGTCCACACTCGGCTACCTGGGAGGACACATATGATATGCGTCAGCAATTCCTTACTTATTTGATAGTTTAGACATATAGATCTTGTTAGATACTGTATTTACTGCATTTATATATTGTACAACTTCGGGACAAAGTTTAAAACAAGAGGGGGTGTATATAACATCCCGCTCTTGCGAGAACATATTATTGACTTATTCTTTAAGGACACTTGCATGCAGGTGATCCAGTTATAGTACATGGTTATTATTTCGCTCATGTATCTTTATGATGATATTGATGGATTATGGTTTTATGTTATTTATTATATGCGTATTGACAGATGCTATTGACGAGTTTTCCCTGAGTGTGCATGAAACTTAAAAGATTGGGATGTCGATGGCATCAATGGACCTCCTTGGACTCCAGATTGAGTCAGAGAGTGGATTTTATTGGTTTGAGTATTTCATTCATGCATATGTGACATATGATCAATTATATTATGATGTTGTTTATGGATCATTGACAGTGCTTCGTTGATGGATACTGGTTGATGATTTCTTTCTAATATGATTCACATAAGGAGTAAAGGGGCCATGCACATAGACCAGATATTGAGGGAGAGGTGCGGAATCATCCCTGCCACAACCTACTATCACTCCCACCATGGATTGAATTGTTGGTTAACGATTACCTAGTTTTAGAGGTCCATGATTCCATGAGGGCAGACTGAGACAGTCACTCATGAATATTTCTAAGGGGTGCACAATAAGGCAGGGTCCTTATTCCTTAGAATCCCTTAGTCTCTCACAAGGTTTCCCAAATGGAGTGCTGACTCCAGGGGTTGGACAACTACCAAAAAACGTCAAAGGCGCGTGGCACCCTTGGAGCACAAAGTGCTTCTTGAAGGGCATGTTGCGTAGTTAAAAATTTAATCAAAGGTGAGTGGCACCCTTGGAGCACATAGTGTGTCTTGAAGGGAACATCGCGTAAATAAAATTCGAGTCAATGAATTTAGATGGCCTAGAAAACCCTGAGCGAATAATTAACCTTGTAAAATCTTGAGCATTGTCGGATCAATTGATCAATTAATTAATTAAGAATTGAATTTATTAATCATAATCCCTATAAGAGTCTAAGCATTTGCAATTACAAATTTAATTAAGCCTAATTCTAAGTTAGTAAGAAGACTAAAAAATAAATTTATAAATTAAATAATGAGGGGATGAAGTAAATCAATTTAAGAAATTAAGGAAAATAAAATAAATCTAAAGATTGATTTAATACATATATGTGCAAGTAGTTACCAAATTAGAATTTAAGGTAATAATGGAATAAAGCTAAAGGAATGGGTATGCATAGAAAGGAATCTAGAGTCTAGTTAACAATAGTCTAACTAGGAGAAGATTCATATTTTAACTCAACTCAGTTTTAGAAAGGTGCCAATCATTAATTGGAAATAAGGGGAATAAATAAACAACTAGGATTGATTTTAGGAGGGATTTTAGGATGGACGAGGGAAATTGACTTTTATTGAAATAAAATGTGGATTTAACTGTGCAAATTGGGGAAAGGGTGACAAGTGTAAGGGGGAGATAATTCTAAATTATTTTAATTAAAAAACGAATTAATTGTGCAAGTGGGGATGAGTTATGGGAAAATTCTATAAAACAAATGGTTGAGATGAACATTGGATCATCATTGGGTATGGGTAAGGTTATGCTGCAGAAATGTTGACTAGTTTTACTTGTGAGAGTTGGGATACCCATCTTGAGAGAGAGTGGTGGCTCTACCTTGCGAGGCGAGCTGGGAGCTAGAGGATTTTTGGTTGTGTGTGTGCATGGAACCTTTGCGGCTTGGGGGCTAAGGGGGAAGAAGAGTATCCCTATCATTGGATGGGAGGTACCAGTGAAGTCTCAACAATTAGCAAGAAGACAGAGGAAGGGAATGCCAGTCACCAAGGATCATCATCAAGCCTCTCTTCGTCAGTTATGGTATTTAAATTTCAAGCTGTAATTGTTAAACTGATTGTATATTAAGGTTGAATCTTGCTGTGAAGTTGTGATTGTAAATGGAATAATAAAATTTTGAATTAGTCTATTGATCGATGGCCTTGCGAAGCCTTTGTAACTACCGAATGCTTCCTCTACAATTTTATAAAAAATTGTATCCTCTACAATTTATTACCTCTACGTTTTATAAAAAGAAATTTCCATGCGTTTTGTGCATTTACCTTGCGATTTTACCCTTGTACCTCTGCGTTTTAGTTTAAAAATGGAATGTGATTTCCTTAATCCTTGAATGGCAGTTTTTCCAGGGATTACCCCTACGTTTATTTTGAAACTGGATTGCGATCTCCTTAATGTATTACCTCTACATTTATTTTGAAACTGGATTGTGATTCACCTTTGTATTTCTATGTGCTTTTGTGTATAAACACTTTCCAGCGTTTGGGGGAATATCCATGCAATTTACCTTGGTATTCTCTATGTTTGTTTTTGTATAAACACTTGCCAACATTCGGGGGAATAACTATGTGATTTTCCTTGGTATTTCTCTACGTTTTTGTGTATAAACACTTGTCAGTGTTTGGGGGAATAGCCATGCAATTTAACTTGGTATTCTATGCGTTTTTTTATATAAACACTTGCCAACGTTTGGGGAAAATAGCCATGCAATTTACCTTGGTACTTATCTATGTTTTTTGTGTATAAACACTTGCCAACGTTTGGGGGAAAAGCCATGTGATTTACCTTGGTATTCCCTGCAATTTTTGTATGAACACTTGCCAACGTTTGGGGGAAATAGCCATGATATTTACCTTGATATTTCTCTGTGTTGTTTGTGTATAAACACTTTCCAACGTTTGGGGGAATAGCCATGTGATTTACCTTGGTATTCTCTATGTTTTTTTGTATAAACACTTGCTAGCGTTTGGGGGAAATACCAATGTGATTTACCTTGGTATTTCTCTACGTTTTTTTGTATAAACACTTGCCAACGTTTGGGGGAATTATCCTTGTGATTTACCTTGGTATTCTTTGTGTTTTTGTATAAAATCTTTCCAGTGTTTGGGGGAAATAGACATGCGATTACCCTGGTATATTTGCATTTGTTTTGTGTATAGAAACTTGCCAGTGTTTGGGGGAAATAGCCATACGATTTACCTTGGTATTCTCTACATTTTTGTATAAAAACTTGCCAACGTTTGGGGGGAAATCACCATGCGATTTTACCCTTGTTTCTTTGTGTTTTTATATTAAAAATATTTCTCTGCATTTTTATACATAAAAATCTTAACCTTAAATCTATTGATCCCTTTTCCATGTATTAATAATGAATTCATGATTGTGTTTGTCCCTCCATCTAGAACCTTCATAATTTAATGACACCTGTAGAAGACTCATGAGATATTAACCTTACGTTGCGCATAAAATTATTTATGTTATTAATGCACTTCTGAATTTTGTAGGTTGATATGTCCCAAGGTTTTAATTAAGTGTACCTTATATGATCTCTATCATTGTACTATTGTATGAAATATTTAATATTAGCACACATATATTTGTAATCTAGCATTTTAGCTTCAACTTGTATGAATATCCAATGGTTATTTGTCTCATGAGAAACCTTGTTAATTTCTTATACCATGTTGTGGTTGCATGGGACAATTTATAAGGTGTAGATGTTGAATTGAATAACCATATGTGTATATTTATAATATAGTGGGACTTTGACTTCCTTATTATCATCTACCTTATTGGTTATTGGTAACCTTGGGGTTGAGTAATGAGATTAATTAGTGTTGGGGTGGAACATTGATTTTTCTTATTGATATCTTGAGTGTTGCATTAAATAATTATTACGATGTTGAAAATTAATTGAGTAGAGTGAAATTAAAATCTTCACAATTGAAATTAGTGTGATGTATGAATGAGTAAGCGAGTAGATTCCTTTGTGCCATAAATTAAATAAATATGATTACTCTTACGCTTTAGAATAGTGTTGACATATGCTTGATTAAGTATTATATTCTCTTGCGCCTTTTAAAAAAAGTAGATTATTCTTGTGCCTTGAATAATATTGATGTATGGTTGCTTGAGTATTAGATTTCTTTTGCGCCATGAATAATATCGATGTATGAATGATTGAGTATTTAGAATTTTCTTGAGCCACAAATAATAATGATGTTGATTGATTGAGCTAGTTGGATTATGACTTGATTGTGTCTGTGGGATTTAGACACCTCCTTGTTCCTTAGAAAAGTCGTCAGCCCTAAGACCTTAAGTGGTCAAAATCAATCGGATGAATCCTGGGCTTGAGCGTTGCTTATGTGTCTTGGAGGTCCTAACCATGCAGGATAGGTTAGGTGGTTAGTCATTTTAATGTTCAGTGACATGGTGGATCCTTATGTATAA
Organism: Picea engelmannii; assembly: GCA_009831015.1. Classification (NCBI taxonomy): domain Eukaryota; kingdom Viridiplantae; phylum Streptophyta; class Pinopsida; order Pinales; family Pinaceae; genus Picea; species Picea engelmannii. Next base: position 9,855 of record ML807596.1, read on the forward strand.
TTTGTTCAGGTGATTGTGATGTACAAAATTGCACTACCATATATATATTTATGCATTAATTATGCGTCGCTAACATTTATGTTATGCATTGGCTTGCGTCTTTTCTTATTTCCATGAGGCGTCGCTTGTAACGATTTTAATTATGATGTTGTGTAGATTATGCGTTGATTGAGTCACTATTATGTGTTGATTATGTGCATTTTTAATTGTGTTAATGTGCGACTTATGTGTCATTTTAGTTATGATGATGTATCACCTACGATGTTGTTTATTATGTTGTAAAATGTTTTACCTATTATACATTGCTTTTATTTGTCGTAATGGAGGGGGTCGTTACACTCAAAGATATGCGGGATAGAGCCAAGTGTGATTAGATCCCCTCTTGGTACAAAATAACTTGATTCCCCAGACATGGAAGGAAATTATTTCGATTCGATACGTCCATTTACTAGCTAGGTTCATTATACACTTGGTGGTTCTGGAGACTAGGACTCTACTAGGTCTTAGGATACTACCCCAAATTGGAAAGATCACCCCATTGATGATCAACCCAGATTAAGTGAATCTCTCCCCTCTCGAGCTATCACAAAGTCGATTTCCCCTGCCAGCTTTGGATTGGACTAGTGATCCCTGAACTGACTGATATTACTCATCCTTGACCATATCGATCAGAAAACTAGTAACTCTATTACTGCTCGAGACATAGTTTCTCATATGGATAAACTGTATGGATGAAGACCTAATCACTACTAAGATGACAAAGAATAATCGACAACCCAAGCTACCATACCAATATGTGACAACCGGACCAGGGAAACAATATTGATTATTGTGTTCAACTTGTTCCTCCATCGATCTGCTGATGCTGGGGGTTGGGATTTTTAGTTTTAGAATGAATAGGCTAGGTTGAATCAATCGATGATGGGGAAACATATCTCCCTCTCACCTAATGGTGTCCTTATTTATGTTACAAAACTATTCAATCAATCACCTTGCCTCGTAATCCTTCATGGTTTCCACCTGTAGGGATCAGATGCATGGAATCAATGGAATGGTTATTCTTTTCAGTCGGTGGGTCATAATGCACCACCCTTCCTTCTCTATTAATAAATATTATCGTTACTATATAGTGAAAATATCTCATTTAACTCTTCTTCTCTGTCATATTTCACCACCCTTCCTACACATACACATCCAAGTAGATACATTGGTATCATAGTAGGTCGTAATGGTGTTGATCATGTTGCAATAAGCAATTTCTATTCATTATAAAAATTAATGTCTTTCATTTCATAAGAATCATGTTAGATAAATAGAGATGCCTCAGCCCTGCCCACAAGGACAATGGTTTTGTCTTTGTTTTAAACATTTCATAGAATCTTAGAAGTAGGAAAATTTAATTTTGTTGAAGTATTTAGGACTCATAAGGGAAAAAAACTGGAAGTATTTAACATATTGTTATTTATTAGAGTATATATGTGCGAATAGGTAGTGTTTTTACTATAGATATTTCTAGGCATGCTTTACATGAGTATAATTTTTTATGCCTTATATCAAATACAAAATATATCTTTCATTTTTTTTCTTGATATAGATATTTTTTCTCTTTGGAAGAAGAATGTTGGATTTAAACATTTTTACTTAGAATTGAAATCTAACCATAGATTGGAAATATAAATATCCCACCTTTGATTTGGGGGAAACTTGGCCTTAGACTCGATAACTCAGAATTTCTCAATAAATTCTTCAATATGCATGTCCCTCTAGAAAACTGCATGAGCTATATTTCATTTGGCTCATCTGAGTTGCAATCTGCTATTTGAGTTAATGCGTGTCTAGAAAATCGCTAAAATCCCCTCTAAAGTTTTTACCAATCCATATTTCTCCCAAAGTATGAGCTACCCTATCTAGATGCTAGAGTGTCACATTCAACTTATCCTCTTGGTTGTACATGTGTTACACCTTGAACATGAACTTAACTAGGCAACTTTGCCACCAAAATCGTGTTGTGATATCTTCATCTAAATATTGTAAGTGGGTCTCTGGGAGTTTCATGGTGGTGCAACAATTGTGCCCTAAAGGTGTGTGGCCCTTTGTTCCGAAGGGTTTATCTCCCCCTCTTCATCTTGAAATATTGATTTGAGGTATTAAGATTCAAGTTCCCTAACTCATTTTCCCTACAAAAAATAGTTCATTTCATTTATGAAATCTTTATCTAGCTATTCCTTAGTCACATAATCTTTGTATATAGTCCTCAACCTTTTTTGTAGTTTCTTAAAATATACTGAGAATGAAAACATAGTAAGAGTGAAAATTGATTGAGCTCTCAAACCAAATTGCATTGGACCCATAACCAAAGGTGTATCCATTGTTGCAATTGAAATGGATTGCACCTATGAATATAAGTAATGGAGGAAGACTCTCCAAGAGGGAAATACCCTATCAATTTTTAAAGAGGGAAAAAACCCTAATAAAACCCTAAATAAAGACTTCGTACCATGATTTCACCAAAAGTTGTACCATGGTTTCACTACCTCCACACCTCCAAATTGTCATATGTCCATTTCATTGAATCCATCATTGCCTTGTGACTATTTATGTATCTCCCATTCACTCCCTCCATCATTAAGAATAAAAGGGTGACAAAAGATAGTGATAAGACAATGGTCAATTGAATGAAAGGAACATATGACCTTTTGGAGGTGTGGATGTAGTGAAATCACAGTACAACTTTTGGGAGGGTAGGAAAGATGTTTCCCATTTTGCACTGGATTGCCTAGTGATCTCAGATCTTGAAGACACATGTCTCACTTATATGAGGGTGCAGGAGATATTGAGTAAAATATACCCTCTTATGTTTTACTCATTATTCCCCCTACCCACACCCCCACTCTCACCTTCATACCATCATACATGAGGATGCAGGTGAGGGATAACGAGTACAAAACATATTAGTTTTTACTCATTATTTCCCTCCATCCCTAGTCTCATACTTTATTTTATTGATTATTCTTGAAGAGTGGGACACCGACATTGTACTATGGTTTGGTACACTAAGGATGAGTCTCCTTATCCAATATATACCACAACAAGTTCACTTTGGTAGGAATCTTAAATAATTTAAATAACTCTTTAATACGAGAACTACATTAATTTAAATAACTCGTTACTATGAAAATACATTGATTTAAATGTTAAGGTTCTCAATTGTCACATGTGTACATTTCACATTTGCTAACTATTTTAATTTAAATAAAAACATAAACATTATAAAAACAAATTACACATAGATATAGATTATATTCTACATGTTACATTTTTTTTTACATTTAAATATTTTCATGTTCATTATATATAACATCATAGTCACAAATACAGATGCTAGTTTTTTCAATATATGTCTTTGATGCTTTGAAGTTGTTATAAATTCTTAAATTCCTTCAATTGTTTTTGTAAATTATATTTCCATTTTATGTTTCTATAACTTATGAAATTTCACATTCATAGATTTTCAAAGGATATCTATCGAGGTGAGATGTCGAGACAAGAGTCTCCAAATATGCCTCACAAACACTCTAGGCTATCCAATGAAGGAGGAAGAGGAACCCCTTCTTTGAATGAGACACCGAGGACGTCGGAGAACCATATCTCAGCAAGGCAGGGAAGCTTGGGAGGGGTAGCTAGTGACCAAAGGAAATCTAGTCAGATGAGGAGATTATCAAATGAATCAGTGAATAGATCATCCAGACAAAGTGCTCAAAATAGTTCTATTGATGCAACTTTCTTAGATAGGTTGCACATTAATACTCCAACACCGGAAAATGTAGGGAATACATCACGACAAGAAAAAATGTTTGGTAATTTTTTTTGATTTTGTATTTTTGTGTATTTACGTTTATGTT
>ML807596.1:17351-54637 GCA_009831015.1 Picea engelmannii
ATATATATATATATATATATATATATATATATATATGGAACTCAAAATATCAATTTATTGTTTGATCTTTGATTTCTCTTATATTGTTTATGATGGTGAAAGGACAATTTATGTTCTATGATAGTGTGTTGAAATTAAAAATGATTTATTTCAATATAAATTAAAGGGTTTAATTTGGAAATATTATATAATTTTGAAATATATGAGATCTAAATGGTCAAGATTAATTTTAAAATATCATATATATCATGTGCAACTACATTGAACTCATTTTACAAACATCTTTGAAGGGTTTTGTCACCACTAGGATTTGTCTATACTTCATTAATCAATGCACCTTACCAACTACCTTTTGTGGCTTGCATTGAGACAACTTTAAATTTTCAACTTATAAAAGTACTTATAATTTTGTAGCAAAAATGGAAAAGAATTTGTCTCTAGAAAATAAATCATGAAATGATAAAAACTAATTTGCAAAGGAAGTAAACTAGCTACAAAGACAACAACACTATGAAAATAGTGGTCTTTCAAGACAAATATTTATATATATTGAACAACTTTCAGAATTAACTATAATGAAATACATTGTGCCAAACTTTGGTTAACCTATGTGTCATGTTTCATATGTTTTTTTTTTAATTAAATGAAAATATATTAAATGAAGCTATGTAATCATATTATATCATACTAGACATGTCCTAAGAGATGTCTTAATAAAATTTTGTTAGTTAAATTATTAAATATTTGTTTCTTTCATTCAAAATCAAAGGAAAGATATTAATAACAGAGGAATAAAATATTATAAACTTGCTAGATGTTGTAATACAACTTTCACCAAATACTTTACCTCCCTAGTGATAGAAATCGACTTCATTGATATTTTCTTGTTTTCCCCTAGTAGTACTTCCCTGTATTACTTGTAAGATTCAATTGACAAATTTACAATTCTCATAATTATCGAAATGTAAGGGTAACTTCTTCCTTTTCATTTTATGACAATGACAACTTCTTTCTAACACCTCCATAGAGCCCAAGCTCGCTTGAAATAGCAACGTGCATCACCAAACAATTAGAGAAAGAAGATATACTATAACAAGCATGGGGAGAAACGTACATGATATAAAATATTGGAAGCAACTTACATTATTTAAGAGTTTCTTGAGTAGGTCCTTCAATTGAAGGTTAGTTGATTCTATAAGTCCTAATGGCTGAATATTCACCTTCCCTAACCCCAAGTCTAATCTTATATCAAGAATGGGAGCAACTTACATGATATAAAGAGTTGGAATTAGCTTACATTATTGAGGAGTTTCTTCACCAAGTCATTCGATTGAAGGTTGAATGATTATGGAGATCCTAATGGATGAATCTACACCTGATATAACCCCATGTCTATCCTTATGCCTCATGTGGGTGATCATGTTTGGTTGCATCTAAACATACAACATTTCAATGATCACCAACAACACAAACTCAAACCATTGTGATATGGTCCGTATACATCTTGCAACATATTAATGACAATGCATACCATTGGAATTTCCTCCCAAGTTGGGAATCCATGATGTTAGACGCCTAACCACCATTTCATGAATATTCCTTCTTGAATGTGCACACTCATTTCACAAGATATAAACAACACCATTAATGTATTGTTGATCATTAAATATATCTCCCCACTCAGGAAAAGTGGTATTCACAATAATCTTTCCAATAACAATTACCCTAGCTAGTAGAGAAATTGGGGATACTTTGAATCTAAAAGAGGAGATGAGAAAGCTTGTGTACATATGACAGTTGGATGCATCCACTCTATATCCTATCCATTAATGAATTTAAGCATGTTGAGATTCAAATCCATGCATTTATGTTCTTTCATTAATAATGGATTTGTCAAGATCATTTAGGTTAGTTATTTTTTATTATGTTAAGTTTCTTATTGTAACCATCTAAAGAAACCATTCAAATACAATTGAAGAGAGATTTTTTTGTTGTCTCAAAATTTGTTCCTTTTATTATGGAAACGATTTATAGAAATTCCTGTTACTAGACCTTATTAGATACTCCAACATATTGGCCTAGTTGACTATTGATTGGCTCTTCTATCTCAGTCCAAGATTTACCCAATCTTTCATGTGTCCTATTTGAAGAAGGTCATGGGGTAAAATTTTCAAAATTAGACTATCCCTCAAGAACTTATTGATGAGAGTTCTATTTGGTTACAACCAAAGGAAATAATTATCACAATAGAATGTTGATTGCATTGACCAAAATTTAAGAAGTCTTGATACAATAGAAGGATAGATAGCTAGCTAATGCTAGTTGAAAATAAAAAATGATTTTATATTAGTTTCGAAAGATTCAACTTTGACAATAAAACTATTGTTGAAGACAGAGGGAATGTTAGGTCCCTACTCCAATACCCATACTTAGACATACTTAGGAGTTCATAATTAATGTATGATGTCATGTTTTTTTAATAAGTCCCAACAAGTACTTAGTGGGTAGTTACTCAATGTAAAGAGATGTCTTTAAAGACATATCTTATTTGAGGAACTAGATCTCAATTATAGTTGTTCAATAAGAGATGTTCATTATGAAATCTCTTATTTGAGGAACCCAAACATAAGCTTTATAATTCATCAAAAATATAGTTCCTTATTTGAATGGACCATGAAAGTAAACTAAACCAAATGATTCAAGAATCCTAGATATTCATAAATACGTGTACTTTCAATGAAAAATAAAAAATTCTGGAATGTATGTCACTTGTTTAAATAAATCGTAATGGTATGCCATCTTCTATTATTCGTTCATGATCGGATTTTGACATTTTCCATTTTCTATTTTTTTTTTCTCTTGATTGAACCTCTATTAACTTTGTGCGCGTTGCACATACCAAATGACTATATTGACAACTTATGACATCCAACTGATAGTTTTGAAAGTGAACATGACTATTAGTATGACGAGCTTCTTGAAAAAAATAGCCTTTCAATACAATGGATCCTCTTTCATATATAAAAACGTTATCATCAAAATATTCTAATAACCTCATCTTTTGTTTTGTGCATCGCATCAAATAATATTTCACGTTTTCAATGTTGTCTACAGAAGAAACCACGACAAAGACATCTCCTGCAAATAATTCGATATGTTCCAACAAACAATTCGTGTTAGATTAGCACACATGCACGTGCCATTAAAATCATCTACTATACATAAATTTTATATATTCAACTTATAAGTACATCTACAAGTTGTTTAAATATTTAACAAATATATTTTCAAACAATTGAAACATAAAAATTACCTTCTCTAACAAGATCAAAAACTCTATCTCCATCAACTGACACTATAGTTTCATTTGATTCCATATCCTCTGAGCTTTCAAGTGGAATTTTCCCTTTTATATTAAGTCCGGTATGTCTCCAAGATTTAACATATTTTGCATTTTCGTTTTCGCAAATCTCTATGGATTTTGTGTCCTCTATGCAAACTGAACAAAAAAAGATTCATTTCTTCTATCAAATGCAAACACATTTTGATAACGTTTTGTTTTAACTGAATGCACTTTTCTCATCCCATGTATTGTACCAGATTCATATGGGATTAATCTATTTACATCTTGGTTTCCAACATACCAAAAAATCCTGTACAAGACAAGAACTTGTTAACTTGAAATCTATCAAGAACATGATTGAAAATCATATAAATTTGAACACCTGAATAAAAATATCATGTGTACATGTGTAACATGTATATATACACACACATGTGCACATCCCTTGATGAATTATTTTCATGGCTTAGCGCCAGTTTGCACCATTCAACAACTTGATCAGCAGATTCAAATCGATTGACATGAGGGTTCATATGATACCTTCGAAGTGATCATTTTACACATGTTCCTGCACCGTCGTGCTCTCTTTTCCATGACCAATCTCAAGAAAATTCCAACATTGTGTAATGTTTGATTTCTTATGAATACGACAAAACCAATAAAATGATCGTGAAGATTTGAATTGACCCGCACATACATTTGACCATATCCAATGTTGATCAAATCCGATCCCACGTTCTTTCAATGAATCATAAAATTTATCAAAACAATGTTGTACATAATGTGTATCGTTTGCTCGATCATCACTTATATAAAAGTGATATTCTTTAATAAAATGTCGATTGTCATTGGTGCTTTCTATGTTATCAAGACTCCCTTGAGAATGTCTATATAGAACATGGAAAAATATAGTGACTTGATCAGAATGATAATATTCACTATGTATTTCTTTTTGTGCAGCGAATGTGTAATTCTCTACAAAATCAACTATAGAAAAAATTGTCCCTGGTGGAAACACTTCACGAGATTGTTTGAATTGTAGGTCTTTCCATTAATTTCTATGTGAATGCTTGGTGTATTTATAAATTTCTTCCTCAAACTTCTTCAAAAAATCTATCACACAGATTTTATCTACTTTCAAATCAATCCTTTTGGAAATAACATTTGAAGAATGTGGAGCCATCCTGCTGATATATTCATATCTCTTCCAATTGACTGTTATATTATAAAATGATTGATATTCATATCAATATGATACTTTTAGTGAAACAAACTTAGATTTCCACAATGATCACATTTATTTCCAACACATTTTTTTGGTAAAATAATTCATCACCTTCTCTTTCACATAGAATTATATATATAAAAGCACGTAATGTGGAAGGAGAAGGTAAAATTGGCCATAAAGTTTTACCAAAATCAAGAAAAGTGTCGTAATATAACTCAAATTACACATGATAACGACAACAAGTGTCACGAACAATGATGGGTTCAACAAACCATGGTTTTTGTTGCACAAATGTATTGATGGAAATTTTAACTTCTTTGTTCTCTTCTTTGAACTTATTGAACAATTTTATTTGTGTCATTGGAAATATATGTTTTGGATGTTCTTCATATTTTTTTCGTGATATTCTTCTTCGCAACACATCCCATGTATGTGGAAAAACACGAGATTATTTCAACCAAAAATTACGGGCCGATTCATTAACATTTTCTGCAAGTTTATCTTTGTAGGGTTGTCTAGAAATAACTGTCCAACAAGCAAGTTCATCATTTGCATCTATTTGCAATCAAAATTTTCTATGTTTGTACAATTTTTTTCTTGAGGTTCCCATTTCTTTTTCCATGTGTTCTGTCAAACGATATTTTATATTGCTAGATGAAACAAATGTTGTTTGTATCACTATACATGCAATACTGACATCTTTTTTTTGAGATTTTCCAAAAGCTTTTAATACACTAGTTATATTGTCAAAGACATTCTATTTCACCTTTGTATATTTTGTCGACTTTTGAATACCCAATAAAGATGTAGCATCTTTTAACTTTCTTGACTTTATTAGACATAGTAAAAGTTGATCTTGTACTGTTACTGATTCATCTTTGAAAAAAGTATTATACCTATTCTTAACATGATAGCTTATATAATGCTTAACTTCTTTCTTCCCAAATTTGTCAGTATCAACATTTTCTAATATTTCATCATCAATGTTGGTAGATTCTCCTACATATTTCAATTTAAAGGTTATATTAAAAAAAAAAACCCAAACATAAATTCACTAAACTATATACAAGTGTTCATCTTATATTATCTATATTTATGCACATACCTATAAGTGATTCAACTTCTGCTTCAATTTCAGTTTCAACAACTTCATCGATGTTATGAGGAAAAATTATATATTTTTTTTGAAAAAAATCAAATCCGAATTACAATCAATTATATTTTAAACAATAATTTAAATGAATGAATTCTATACTTTTATTATAGACAATATGTAACATGCATACCTAGTTGGACTTCTTCTTGTTGAAAATATCTATTTACATCATCATCGTTTCTTTCGTCAATATTTTCACGTTCTCATTTCTTTATCCAATAATTCTCTTTCCTTTGTTCATTATGGCGAGTTTTATCTCAAGTGTGATCAAATTTTCTCATGCACAAACTTTTTTTTCCCATTAGTATAGTTATCTGTCAAAGTTTTAAAAAAAATCAACATTTCAGAATAGTTTCAGAAAAACTTCATTGTCACAAAAATTATTAAAAAATACTATCAAGAATTTTATGTTCAACAAAGCCTTCACCTTGAAAATAATGTTAAAGTAAGTTTTCAACAAAGCCTTCAATATATAAATTGTTATTCCAATAAAACCTTGAACTTCAAAAAGACAAATTTTTTTTTTTGCATTCAAAACATCAACCACCTTGTTCAAAACAATGAAAATGTTGATTCAAACTTTTGCTTAGGGGCTCCACATATGAAAAACCATGAAACAAGCGAGTGAATTGTGTAAAATTGGTTCGAACGAAAGTGTATTTATAAGATTTTGCTTCAACTGAAACGAAATGACACGTCCCTTCATTTTTTCCTGGCCGACAGAATCACTCACCAACCTTTCGGTCGAAAAAACTAATTTTCGGCCGAAAAGTGAGGAATTCATTTATTTTCTACAGATTTCGTTAGAAAAATATATTTTGACCGAACAAAATATGTTTCGGCTGAAAACCTATGAATGGGACTGTTTGTAGGAACCCAAGAATTCCCTCCAGCTTAGTTGAACTTTGGAGGCTGCGTACTCCTGCAAATACTTAGAATTTAGTTTCGGAGTTGATACCAACATTTGCAAAATTGAATCTACTTTCAATGGATATAATTTGTTCTCATTCTCATTGTTTTTATCTATTTTTATTTAATTTTATAAAGAAAACACTGCATAATATTTTCAGGTGACATTATGAGTCAATGAAACTGTTCTCTTCAAAAGATTTTTTTTAGATTTTAATTTTAAGTAAAAATTAAGATAGATAAAAGGTGGGGGAAAACATGTGTTTGAAATATGCAACTTTTTTAGCTTGGTCAACTTCAAAAAATTCTAGAAATTATAATATTCATTCGTTAGATTCAAAAGTATAGTCATAAGAAAAAAGAGTCTCTATGGATTGTTGCAGTATATTTCGTTTGTCAAAAACAAAAGTTTAATAATAGATACATTGTTGGGGAAAAATAACTCATTATCATTGCTTTGATTTTTAAGGAACACATTGTGAAACAATTGCAAAATTGACATATCAAATCTCAATAAAAATAATTTGAAAAATAGTCAGTAGAAAGCTAACAAAATTATTCACAATTTTTGTTTTTACTGTAAAGTGAAATTCTAAATAAAAAAAATACTTTTGTATACCGGAAGTTGAAGAACTTGTGAAAATATAGTTTTTTTTTTTCTCATAAAACAAGCAAAATGGACACCCATCTTCAGGATTTTACCAATGAAGAAATTATATTTTCTTGATAATTAGTCTCTTCAAGGTTCCTTGTGATTCTTAGGTAGGTCCCACTCAATAGGGATCAAGGACCCTTGTGTATTCTTTTACTTTCATGTCTTTTATGTTTTAGATTAATATTTTATTTGTTTAAGGTAATTAGCATGCTAACACATGGAACCGTTAATGAATGCAATTTAGCGCCATTTATTGTAGAATAAGTTGTCAATTTGTAGGAGCTTATTAATATTATTTTATTTTTCATAGAACTTCATTTCAATACCATTAAATCATGTTTTGATTGTTTCCTCAGTTTCAAAGAGAAATAACAAGCTATGTGAATCTTTTGGATCCCTCCTGGAGATTTTCATGTAGGACGATTACAGATCCTGTAGGACTATTAAAAGTTCTTGTAGAACAACAAAGAATTAGGTTTTATTTCATTTTTCCACTTAATAATTGATGCCTTCTAGGTGTCAAATTTATGGTACTAGGATATGGTAATTTTTTAAGGGTTAGGGACTTAGTTAGAAGATAAATATTTATGCAAGTAGCATAGTTTCAGTTCAACAAAAGTACTCTATTTATAGTTCAATTTCCTTTAGTCTTGTTTATGCAATGATTCATTCAAAAATTCTTTGTTTTCAACTTTACAATAGTTTCCTTTGAAATAAATGTGTGTTCTTGGATAAATGTTTATTGATTTCCATCATTCTTACCATTCCAAAGAATTAGTTTAATTTTTAAGTTGTAAATGGTTTTCTTGCTTTATGGTTCCCCCCATTTTCAAAGTACTTAGAGTGAGACCTGGGATATCACAAGACCCAACCAATATATAGGTGCATAAGCATTCAATAGGTGCATAAAGAGGAAAATAGGTGTATTCTGGATATATAGTGCACAATACCTTATAAGTTTGTACAAACCCCTGGTTGATAATTAGAGTAGCAAGCTAAAAAAAGGAAAACATTCTTGTTTCTATTCCAAGGCCCGCCACTTTTTGGCACCATTGTCGGGGAGGTGCTAAATAATACACACCATTTTAGTTCTTTCCTTTTGAAAAAAAGAGAAATGAATAATGTTCATACATGCATTTTATCATCATTTATAAGAAAAGAAAACAAATTCAATTTGCATTTCCTTTGTTTTAATAATTTCTAGATGAATGAATCGACCTAAGGATATAATAGAAAATTTTCTACCTAAATCCCCCACCATTGAAATAGGTCCTAGCAATCAATAACAACAAGAAGTTGGTTTTAAGACATTTCTTCTAGAAGGATAAGAAACCTTCGATTATTTCTTAGAGGAAGGGGCAAGAGTGTTTGAGCATATCTCAGAGGGAGTCCATTCCACACCTCACCATACAATGGATGATGAGGAAGATAAAACATGATTCTTTGAGTTTCCCATTCAGAAAACCAATGGGGAAACAAAAATGAAAAATATTAACCAATCTTCCCTACCTCACTTCCATGGCCTCATCTAAAAATATCCTGACACCTTTTTGTTTTATTTTGCAGTTGTGTGCAGGACCTATGACTACACCTTAGATGATAATAATCTCAAGATATTTAATTCTACCTCGAAGGACTCAACTTTGAGATGGTTCATGAGCTTGGAAGGAAACATAATTACACGTTGGGATCAAATGAAGCACACTTTCAACAATGAGTATAGGGACTACCGCAAAGAAATATATATAAGATATGAGATCTTCTAAATGACCCTAGGGGAAAATTAATCCCTAGAAGACTTTGAGGAAAGATTTCAATTGAGATACAAGAGATCCCACAACTATAATTTGGATGAAGACTCACTAAAAATTGTTTTTCTTAGAGTAAGGGAAGAACTTGTGGAAACAATGAATCTCCTATAAAATGGAGATATCTTCTAGATGGACTATGGAGACATCAAGAAGATCTTCAAAAATTACTCTAGATCATCTAGAAATAAAGGTAGAAGTGGTAAAGGAATGCTAACACAATATTCTACCCCTTCAACACTCATTGAAATGATATAGGAAGATTATTAGAAGATATAAAGACTAACATTTTATATTCACTAGCTATGCAGATGGATACCTTGTAGGTCAAGAAGAAACAAGAAGAATAAATCTTTTGTCCTAACAATATTTTGAGGGAACTAACAATCTTTTGTCCTAAATGCACTAAAATGAATCCTATGAATGCTTTCCCACTTAACATTGTAGAGGTGTGTGAAATTTGTGAAGAACCTCATGCAATTGAAAAATGCCCTTCTTTTCCAGGTTTAAAACCTAAATATCAAGGAGTAGAGGAAAATGTGGAGTCAACATGCTTCATCAATCAAAGATGACCAGGAGCACCAAGACCCTTCCAACAAGGTATGAGCTATAATCCTCCTCAATATTTTGGTTGATACAAACTATAAATGACTTCTCAACCTTGGTATCAACCTAACCAACCTCCTAGGACTATGAAAAACTAATGGCAATAGCTAGGCCAACCTATTCTGTAATGAACCAAATGCTTAAAATATCATAACATAACAAAAGTACACACTATGTACATAATGTGAGTGTGGAGAACAACTCCAATATAGATAAGAGAGATGAGTTACATAATAACTCAAACAATATAAGAACCTCCTCCACATAACCAAATACATTCATACATCACAATTCACATGTCCTCAATAATGAATACATGATATCTATATATACCTATTCACACACTACACATGAGACCCCTTTACTATTAGGTTGATCCAGATTATATTGAGAATGACACGAAGGTAGAGATATAACAAGGAAACACATGTATATTTTTCAATAAACATAGTAATATTTTTCAATAAACATAGTAATATAGTTCAACTCAAATTCTATTAATGACTGTATGGAATACAAAATACTATAAAATGCAAAGCACACTAGTTAGCTAGAATGGTGGTAGCTTATCTCTAAAGAGAGAGTTGTGTTTTCTACACTCATTTGCAAGAAGCTAATTACAAAGAGTTCGAAAAGGAATTTTAACATAAAGCATCAATGAGAAAATACTAAACATCAAAAACCCTAACCAGAGATTCAGATGAGCCACCAAAATGTTTGTGGGCCTCGATGTGGTTAGTTGATATGTCAACTTCTTGGGGGCACAACTTTTGCATACGATCTCCATTTGGGGAACTCGATACCTCGTTAGAAAGGTGTAAATGAGAAGTACACATTCCATTCAGTATATCATCTACCTTTAACTACATGCTAGGCGTTTCCATGCCAAAACATTTAATTTGGGGCCCCAAAATGACCCCAGAGGTTTGGGACCCGAAAAACCGTAGAAAAACTTCCAAGATGTGGAACCATTATGAATTAGTGGAATATGTGGGTGGCCACCAGTTTCCACCTAGATTAGTACTCCCCCTTAGGAAGAAATGATCCTCATTCCTTCAAGTTCCTCCATCAAATGGGGAAACTTCTGTTGAATCTAACTCCTGGTGAGACACTTTCCCTGGTGAAGAAGTTACCCTACTTTGATGACCTGATAGAGTTGGATGTTCGGTTGGAAGGTACCCTTCGTCTTGGTGTCCATGATCTTATTAAATTTTGCTCGTTATATGTAGTTAGGATTGATTTCTGTAGGGGCCAAGTTTTCATTCACATTTAAAGTGTCTAGGAAAGGTGAAAAATATGGTCGAAGTAGTTCCAGTACAATAAATACTAGGGGCAAGACGAGGAACAGGGGGATACTTGATTCAAACACATTCTCACCCACAAATGTGGTGATGGTGTAAGACCTATATTGGAGTGGGAAGTTCTTCCGATGGGGTCCTGTGAGATGCTCTTTCTACAAATGCAACCATACCTTATTTCCCTCTTGAAACTTGTGTGGTACCCAATGTTGATCATGGCACTACTTGTACTTGGAATTGGATTTATGAAAAATATCATGAACTTGTTGTTGGATGTGCTGGATTTTCTCAAAAAATTTTGTTTCTTGATTATCCTCAGTTTGAGCATGGGAGGAATATTCTTGTGCAACTGCAATGGGTAGAGCTACATCAATGGGGGCCAATGGATGGAACCCCAAGCACACCTGAAAATGGTTGTGGCTAATAGAGTTGTGGAGGGATTTTTTGTATCTATGTTGAACATAAGAAATGATCTCATCCCATGTGCGTGGATTTTTGAAATTATATCCTCAAGATATGAACAATCATCCTCCTGACTACTTATGTTTTTCCATTAGTCTGTGAGTGGAAGGAAGTTGATTTGGTTAGCTTGGTGTCTATCATAGACCATAGGCTAGACTAGAAAGTACTCAGGATCCTACTGTCATGATCTGAAATAATGTTCTATGGGAGCCAAAAATGAACCCAAACACATTCAAAGAATAGCTTAGCAATGGCCTTGACTGTGATACTCTTCTTGTAGGGTGCCAAAAATACCATCTTAGAGAATCAATCAATGACCACAAAGACATAGTCATTACCATGCTTGGTTGAAGGTAGACCAGATATGTAATCCATGTTGATATTATGGTAGTTGTAGGAGGTATTAAACCTCCACATGTAACCTTGACAAGACTAGAATATTCTGGGAAGTAAGAAGAAACCTTAAAGCATTGGACACAACCCTAGAAGACAAGTCGACTAAAGAAAATAATTAATATTGAGTTTTTATCCTCCAGAAAGAGAAGTTGGCCCAGACAACTAAGGAAGATCAGTATAAATACAGGATGCCAGAGCTCATTTGGACACACATAACTCACAAATGCATAAATTTAGTAAGTGCACAAGTTTGGAGACTAGTTGCAGCTGAAGCTACTGCAACTTGTATTTTCAGTTTTAGGCTTGGAATTTCTCTTGGTTATGGTTTGGAATTTCTACTTGCTACACTAGCTCTGGAGAGTGGTACGCTACCTTGTTTGGCTATTGGGTCTAGGGTTTGCTTCCAAAATTATTCTCTCTTTCAAGGTTAAGGTGCTCGGGGGTGGCTTTGGCCTATGGTTGGGTGACAATATTTCTATATTGTCTATGGTGAAACAAGAACATCTATTTTGCTAATAGGTTATGGGCCCACACTATCTTCGGACAGTCTAACTGGTGGAATATATATTGGGAGGATTTTCTCAGTTACAGTTGCAGTTGCAATCAAAGTTTTGTTGCAGCAACGAAACCCTAACCCTCTTGTTAAGGCACCTTAAGTGAAGAGATTGACCTAGTTCTTGGATAGCCTAGTGTGCCCTAGCCTAGTGCACCTCCTGATACTCTCAGCAAGTCAAGATGCCAAGTTTGAGTTTTTAGTCAAAGTCAAAGTTTGACCAATTCAAAGCAGTAATGACTTACTCTATGAAGTCAAAAAACAAGTTAGAAGGGGCTTCTAACTTCATAGGATGGAAGAGAAGGATTGACCTCATCCTTTCAAAGAATAAAGTATTTGATATCGTGAAAGGAAAGATCATGGAACCACAGTTTGAAGAAGGAAAAGAGAAAGAACCTTAGAACATTGCAGTTATGGAGAAGTTCAAGGACAATGACATCAATACTATGAGTATCATAGTGGACTCTGTAAAACACCACTTGATAAACTACATCTCTCATCTTGACGCATCTAAGAATATGTATGATTCCCTAACTAATCTCTTCTTAGTCAGAAACATTGGACAAGTAATGAGTATGAATAATGAGCTCCGTGACATGAAAATGAATGATGATGACAACATAACATCATACTTTGTAAGAATATCTTAGTTAAGAGATCAAATACAAGCTATTGAAGAAATCATTTTAGAAAAGGAACTGATAAATATAGTACTCAATGGCCTTCCCAAGACATGGGATTCATTTTCCGCAAGCATGAACACAGGAAAGGAGTATCCCACATTTGAAGAACTTTGGACTTGCTGTGCACAGGAAGAATCAATGATTAATGAAAAAGATAAATCCCAAAATAAATATGAATATCAAGCCTTCACAACAAAGTTCAATAATTTCAGGAATAAGAAGAAGTTTGGCTTGAGGAAGAAACCAAATCAAGAAAAGGATATGTCAAAAATACAATGCTTCAACATTCAAAAATATGGTCACTATAGGAACCATTGTCCTGAGTTAAAGAAAAGGAAGGAAACATATGAAGCATCAATTGTTGAAGAAAGGGAACCCTCAAATAAGGCCAAGCAGGATAACACATACTTCTTCTTCTAAGTCAAGGTAACAATATTCTTCAAAGTTCTTGTACATACCATGTTTACATAGATCCTATACATATCATGTTTATCTATTTCTTAGAAGATAATATGTTCAAGTGAAAAAATACCTATGGAAGAATAAAAGATAAGGATTGCTATCATGATGACTACAAGTCAAGCAATACACATGAAAAGATGAAGTATGTTGACAATATTTGGTAACAATTCCTGTGGAATCCATTATATAAGTAACCACTGCTAGATAAGCCAAAATCAGAATCAAACCTGAAGAAACCCAGAATAAGCCAAAACAGAAAGAAGTCAGCAATCAAGAGGAAATTAGAAAAATACTTGTGACACTTTGCAAAAGGAAATAAGGATGCAGAAAAAATCGTGGAATATCTTAGATAGAGGGAGTTGATTACATATTTCCAAAAGAAGAGTATGCATTCATGCATGAGGCAAGGATTAGGAGGGAGCTAATCCTAAATGATATTATCCATTGAGGATTATGAATTATCTGTCCATGTTCCCATTGAAGGTAGAAACCATGATAAACAACACATGTTCAGTTTGACTCTAGAAGAAGTCTTCTTCAAAAATAAGTCTTAAGTATCCTTGGTTGTCCATCTACATCCATGTTCCTATGATGAAAGGAAGAAGTTGGAATCTTCAGGAAGCAAGGGCATGGAATCTGTAGAAGACTCCATGAACCCAAAATCTAAAAGAGGAACATGAGGAAGAACATGAATATTCCAAGAAAGAAAGAAAATCCAGAACAACTAGTTATTATACTAGAAATCATAAGACTACCAGCTTGGTTTGAACCCACTAGAAGCAATCAACCAGAAGAAATGGAAGTTGTGATGAAGAACAATGTGTGTAAGAAAATGTGAAAAATACTTATGAATGGAAGCATTAAGAGATTTACAACTAGAGGTTCTTCCAAAAGGAGGGAGAATACTATGAGGACAAATTGTTCTAGTAAACCAGATGTACCTCTTGTAATATCCATGTATTGAAATTTACATGTAAAAGATTGTTCTTCCCAATAAATAAAATTGAGAAAGAAGCTTATACCAGAAAGAGACCCATGTATGAAAATGAAAGAATAACTTGTATGGATTCAAGAAACTTGATGCAGAGTATCTCATATACAACAAAAGCGTGGTAAAATCCTTCTATCACAGAAATAATGTATCAAAATGGTTACTCAAAACTTTGGGATGATGGATTTATAATCCATGGAAAACTCTCATGATGATAGAAGAAGTGCTACTTGGATATGTTTTAGTTTGAGACTTGCCACGATGTCATGAGCTAGCAGTAAACATAAGTGCTGAATTCGACCATAATATATTGTAATGATCAAAGTTATGTGAAGCCTCCAGAGAAAACCAATGTTCCATGACAAGACCAAAGTACATTAAGATCAAGCATTATATTCTTCGTGATAAAGTTTGTTAGCACTCTGTAATTTGCACAAGGCTGTGGAGGCAGTCACAGAGGCAACATCAAAACCGCTTCGAGTCTTAGATCTAGCCCTCCAAGACTCAGAAATGGATCTCTCTATCTGATATAACCTTGTTTGAGTAGTGATCTTAGGCTAGTTATGCAGAACATGGGTTTGTTTATGGATTTTTGAATTGGTTTAGTTGAGACACAAAAAGGACCATTGGGAAAAATGGAGTCAATGATTAAGACGATAGATGAATGAATAGTTAAGAAAAAATGTGACCAGGCATGATAATCATGCCAGTGGATACTTTGAGCTTATAAAATGGGAAAAGAAGAATAGATTGAAATTCATTTCAAATGTAGAGCAGAGTATAGATGAATTCTACATTTCAAACTTGGATGAAAACATAAATATTGTTTCGAGCCAACACAGGGCATTAAGAAAAAATCCTGCACATTATCTTCTCAGAGACAATACATAAAGAAAAATCACGTGAAATAGGAAAGTAACGAGTTACGTCAGGTAAAAACTTCACCACTTAAACACAACACAGGAATCTGGAAATATAGTGCCTTTGTATTCATTCATAAAAGTCATTTACAGATTTGAAACATTTCTACAATGGATGGGAACATTCCCATGCCATCCTTTCATGTCAGTCTCAGACTTTCTTTCTTAAAAGTTATAGCCTTTATAGCCTTTACATAATAGTTCAAGATCCTATAAAAATGGATCTGAACTACTTAAAGTAGAATAAAATAAAAACTAGTATGATATGTAGGATCAAGTCCTAATTTAAAGGTCAAACCTCTAACAACTAAGTCTTCAACAATATTCGACATATTCAACAATATATGATATCTTCAATAATTGTCAAAGTGATGACAATGCACTTTGAAATCCTGTTTTGACAAATAAGAAATTTTTTACCAAAAAATTAAAAAGCCACTTAACATTCTTTCCTTAGCATCTGCCTCAAAAACTAGAAAGGGATGGTGATCTGTATCCTTTAAATTTTTATCCTTTATTTGGAACCCCTTCCAAATGATCTGAAACCAAAAATCTTTAATCTGAGCAAAAAGATGAACATTCTGCCATTTTCTGCGCTTTCATTGGATTACCAGTATAAACCAGAGTAGGATTAGCTGCCGAAAGCAGAGCTTTCGGAAACTAACATCGCCTTGAGGAAAATGAATAAGCTACCGAAACCACAGTATTACAAAAACTTCACAATACTTCAAAAATTGGAATTATTTCAGATATTTGAGTTTGAAGGTTTTTCATTTAGGTTTTCTGCAACCTCTGTTATATTCTCCAGGCTAGGATGAGCTATAGACTTAGTCTTTTTAAGCCTTAGTTTGGTCTTTAAACATATAACCATTTTAAGAAACTTAAGATTCTCCTTTTGAAATTTCTTATTCCTCTTGTGTTCCTTTACATGCATTTTAGCTAACCTTTCAAAACAATCTCTTACCTCATCTGATGTGTTTCTTATAGTCTATTTTTGGATTTAATGACCCTCTCAAGAAACTTCATCTCTGATATCTCTTCTTGAATATTTTCAATATTTGATGATTTGTCAACCTTGCTGTGTTTGCTTATTGATGCTTCAGGGACCTCCATATCTTGAGCTTCAAATGAAAAAGGTGTTTCTTCAGGAGTTTGAGGATCAGGGGCTTCATGCTCAAAACTTTGGACTCGAGGTGTTGTTTATTTAGGGAATGTTTTCTCAGGCATCTCTTCTTCTATAATCTCTACCTCCTCCTCTGAATCTGTATAAGGAAGATTCAAAACATTTTTACCAGAGGCACTAATTTTCCCTTCTGTAGCTTGGCTGAAATCAACCATCTTTTTGGATTTCTTGGACTTAGAAGAAGAGGTTGTCTCCTCTGCAATTACTGGGGAAATGGCTCTCCTTTTCCTTTTACTGCTTCGTGGTGTTGAATACTTAGTGGATGAAGTCTTATTTTTTTCCTTAGGTTGGGGTTCTGGTTCAAATTCACCTCATAAAAGAAGATACTCCCAATTCTTATCCCTCCTCTGCAATTCATCAAGCACTATGAGTTTGATAAGGCTATGATGGAAAATCCTACCTTGCACCTTGCTAGGTTTGGCCTAGACTTGGTGTGTCATTTTTATCAAACTTATATGAAGGTAGAAGGGCAGATTCAAAGGAGATCTGCCTGTGAAATGGTTCATGAGCTTGAAATGGTATAAAATTGCTCTACCATATCTACCTTCACATGTAATATATACCTGGATTTCTTTGAGCAAGTGTTTCCACTTTTCCTCCAAGTAGGATCTAGGGATATATTTCTTCCAAACAACACATTTGTGTTCAGGATAGAGATAATACCTGAACTCGATATCTTTAGTAATGGTTGATTTAAACCATCATTCACCAGTCCTAGGCATCTCTGTTGTTGTTGCAACAATGGCTTCATTAACCTGTAACTCAATTGTTCCCACTATGGCCTTGGCTCCATCAAAGGTTAATCCAAATGCCTCAACCACTCCTTGGTGAAAACCTTGTAGTTTTTCACAGTATGTATATCAACCAACATCTCTGAACATCTAGAAACTCTCAGGGTGAGATTCTAGATATGTTATGTCATTGATATCCTTTGTGAGGAAAGCTCCTCCCTTCTTCATCTACAAAACAAAAGTCAACACGTGAAATACAATGGAATCGGGCTTGGGGAGACAAAAGCGTTGATGGAGGATGAATTAAGGCTTAACAAAAGAAAATGCCGGATATGAGGGAGATATTTCAATGGAAGACTGGATTTTGAGTTACATTTGGAAAACAAAGGGTTTCAAATCATGATGGTAATTCAATATTCGATCAGGAGCGTAACGAGTGGGCCACATGATCAGTTAAGTGAAAGAAAGAGTGGCTGAGGATATTGGATTATGGCAGATCTAGAATAATGGAAAGAGTCTTAGATTTGATAGGTTTACGGTTAAACAAACACCATCAAAAAATTATTATAACCAAACATGGATCGTCCAGATCATG
The DNA here is from genome assembly GCA_009831015.1 of Picea engelmannii. Classification (NCBI taxonomy): domain Eukaryota; kingdom Viridiplantae; phylum Streptophyta; class Pinopsida; order Pinales; family Pinaceae; genus Picea; species Picea engelmannii. Next base: position 35,331 of record ML807596.1, read on the forward strand.
ATCTGATCTCCTTTAGTCCTTTTCGGCAGCACTTGAGATGATGATGGCATGTGTACTACCGACAATTTGAGAGTCCAATGGGATAGGCCAATCATTGGAGAAATTCTGCATTTCGGTAGATTAGAGCACCTCACACATGTTGTTTTTGTTGCCGAAAGCGATAGCTTTCGACATCTTAAATTGCTTTGGAAAATGGCCCTTAGCTGTTAAAAGTGAAATTTTGGATTTTTTCTAATAAAAGTACAGACTCATCACTTTTTGAAAAGACAAGTCTAAAACTTAATTTAAATACTTTTTCACTTAAAATTCAAAGATGCTTCATCTAATGACCATCCTATCACCTAATGACATAAAATTGGAAAATTTATTTGAGGAGATAATCAAGCCATCAAGCAAGGAATTTCACTACGAAACCCGCAAATAATATCTGAATCATCATATCTCCTGTCGTTATAGGACACTAACATAGGCTCCAATTGGGGATGGAAGCTCCTGAGGAGGTGTCAAAAATATCATATCTCCATATTTGTAAATTAGTTCCTTATCCATTGGGTCGATCCCACAACCTGTATCTTGATCTGTCCTGCACCTTGGTGACTAGAAATCAGGTGATTATCCATTCTACCCTTGTCTGAGTCTTTGAAGTAAAACAAAAAACAAAATAAACCACATACTTTCCCAACAAGCTTATTTTCATATGGTAAATCTTATAAAAACGTTGATATGATGATCTTATTTATATACATACATCCTATTCTAATCCTGAGAATGCTTGACCCTAATCAATATGAGATATCCAATATAACTAGTCAAAAATTGATTTTGAAACTTGGGCTCTTCTATTGATTTTCACCAAACTCAGATGTAGATCTGGTAATGATATGTGATAGGGATTTCCATCCTTATCTCCCTTACATGAAAATTGATCGATCTAAAAAACCACTGAACTGCTGAAAATGTATTGTGGCCCTTCCATGAAAATTTTCTCCATATAGATATCTATAGGGTCCAAATAGACCTGAGTCGTTTCTTGGCATTTGGAATCATTCCATTCCATCTCCTGACCTTGTGTTGCACGTGAGGTCTTCCATTCTTTAAACATTTCAATATGTGTTTGTATTTCATCTGATTGGTTTTTCACTGATATTTCTGCTGAACCAGACAATGGGGAAGATTGTCTGATCATATCCATATCATAACATTTTTTTAATTCATTAGGAGTAAATGAAACCAGACTTTGAAAACACACATTATCCAAAATATCAGCTATCGGGTCATAAAATGATTTAGATAATGGTGGCATTGGCTCTACTGGTACTTCATGGCTTACACTGTGACTTTCAACTAGAATCTAACCAAGATCCCCTCTCAAAATTTGAAATTAATTAAAGCACAGAGGCAGTGAATCAAAATGGATCAACTCATCACCTGTTTCAGGCTTCATGATTCCATCTGAGGTTTGACCTTCAAAAAGGCTTAGGGGCTGCACCTTTGGATCAAATTTTGTATCTCCCCTATTTTCCTCAATTGATGCATTAGAACATTCCTCCTTCTTACTATTTACAATATGCTTGAAATGTTTTCTCAGGAGTGAGGCAAAACATAGGGGCAAGCAACTTGCATTTTCTTGAAATTTTTCTGCATTTTCCTCCTTCATAATTTGAAGTGAATTATCATCTAACGGTACAGAGTTACATTCCAGTGTTTCAAATTCTGTTTTGGGCTCTGAATTTTCCCCTAAACTTAAAAAATCAGAGAAACTTGGATATTGTAATCCTAGATCTGAAAAAGCCTCTTTCTCAACACTAACATCCTTCACTATCTCATCAAAAGATTTACCTTCTTTGATATTTATCACTTGTTCAGAAATTTCTTTCAAAAATTTAAAAGAAGAGAAGCATAAGGGTAAAGTATGTCCACTTACCCTAAGACTTTCTGCATTGTGATCGTAATTTTCATCGCACCAATCAAGCTTGGGTGAATCATCCATTGATGAAATTCCATTCAACATGCATATTATATCAGGAGAATCTTCCTCCATCTTCTAATTTTGAACTTCATCTTCGATTGTGTCATGGATTGAGTACATGAAGTAATCGTTGGGTGAATCAAAATGTTGAGGATAGGCTACAAGGTGTTTGGGGACATTGATCCTTTCCCTTTATGGAATTAATGGGACATAAGGTCCTTGAACAACAATTTCCTCTCTGCTACTAATTTCCTGCATCATCTCTTTTACAGTGTTGGCCAGGATGTCTAGCTTCACTTCTGAAGGTGTCATCTGCTTCTTTTGAGTTCTGGCCTTTTCCTCTTCTCTTAGATTGGACCTTTTGTACAACATATTAGATTCTACGTCAACTGCAACATTTTTCATTTCCTCAAGGGTTGCAGTGTCTCTTTCTCTTAATTGGAATGTCATTTCTAGATCAAAGGCATCTGGGTAATGCAATTGAGCTAAACCAGGAGGTGTCCTTACATCCACAGGTATTGAATGATACACCTTATTAAACCAAGTTGAGAACTGTTGTACTGTTTCTCTTGGATTTCTTTTCAAGTGGTCATACTGTTCTAGGATGAGGAAAACATTTCCCATGATCACCCACCTATCTAATAAAACTTGCATGAACTGATGAAAATTTCTAATGGTTGCAGTTGGAAGGTTTTTAAACCAATTTTTAACTTTACCTTGTAAAGACAAGGCAAACATCCTGATATAGACATCGTCATCTTCAACCTCATAAAGGTCAAGGAAATATTCAAACCTCTGGATGTGTTTTTCAATAGTGATATTAGAATTCTCTCCATCAAATCTGGGTAGCTTATTGTTATAGTTGGAAGGGAAGTCATGGAGAATAGGAGGAAAATCTAGGGGCTTGTATCTATCTGGGATATTTGCAGCTGTAGGCGGTAAAGTAACGGGCTGATGGTTAACTGGAATTTCAACCATGGGAGGAGATGAAGCATGATATTTGTGTCTTACTGGAATATCTATAGATATGGGAGTGTATACCAGAGCTATAGGTAAAGGATGAATCCTTTGAGGTTATTCAGCTTGATCATGATCATTATGAGCTTCAAAAATTAATTCTTGACCCGGATTATAATAGGTGAGAATACAATTACAGATAAAGCCAATGATATTTTGGATACAATTTGAGTTCGAATACCTGATATTTCTAGGTTGCATTGCCATGTTTCAGGTCCTTCCTCAAGTGGAGTCTTCAAATTGGAACTGATATGGATATTGGAGTCACGAGGTGAATGATCTCATCCTTCTTGTGTCTAGTCACTGTCCACCATCAGTGATCAGATATGGAAATTTGAAGTGTACTACTGGGGAAAGGTCCCCAGTATGGTTGCCATTCTGTTAGCACTCTGTAATTTTCCCAAGGCTATGGAGGCAGTCACAGAGGCAACATCAAAACCTCTTCGAGTCTTGGATCTAGTCCTCCAAAACTCAGAGAGGGATTTCTCTGTCTGATATAACTTTGTTCAAGTATGGATCTTAGGCTAGTTATGCAGAACATGGGTTTGTTTATGGATTTTTGAATTGGTTTTGTTGAGACACAAAAAGGACCATTGGGAAAAATGGAGTCAATGATTAAGACGATAGATGAATGAATAACTAAGACAAAATGTGACCAAGCAAGATAATCACGCCAGTGGATTTTTTGAGCTTATAAATTGGGAAGAGAAGAATAGATTGAAATTCATTTCAAATGTAGAGAAGAGTATAGTTGAATTCTACATTTCAAAATTGGAAGAAAACATAAATATTGTTTCGAGCTAGTATGTGGTGTTAATAAAAAATCTTGCACATTATCTTCTCATAGACAATACAGAAAGAAAAATCATGTGAAATAGGAAAGTAACGAGTTACATCAGGGAAAAACTTCACCACTTAAACACAACACAGGAATATGGAAATATAGTGCCTTTGTATTCATTCATAAAAGTCATTTATAGATTTGAAACATTTCTACAATGGATGGGAACATTCCCATGCCATCCTTTCTTGTCAGTCTCACACTTTCTGTCTTAAAAGTTATAGGCTTTATAGCCTTTACATAACAATTCAAGATCCTATAAAAATGGATCTGAAATACTTAAAATAGAATAAAATCAAAACTAGTACGATATGTAGGATCAAGTCCTAATTTAAAGGTCAAACCTATAACAACTAAGTCTTCAAAAATATTTGACAGCTTCAGCAATATCTGATATATTCAATAATTTTCAAAGTGATGACAAGGCACTTTGAAATACTGTTTTGACAAATAAGCATTTTTTTATGAAAAATTTAAAAATCCACTTAACCTTCTTTCCTTAGCATATGCCTCAAAAACTGGAAAGGGATGGTGATCTGTATCCTTTAAATTTTTATCCTTTATTTGGAACGCCTTCCAAATGATATGAAACCAAAAATCTTCGACCTGAGCAAAATATGAACAAGGTGCTTTTCTGCCATTTTTCGCGCTTTTGGTGGCTTACTGGTATAAAACCGAGTAGGATTAGCTGCCAAAAGTAGAGATTTTGGAAGCTAACATCGGCTTGAGGAAAACAAATAAACTGCCGAAACCACAGTCTTACAAAAACTTCACAATAGTTCAAAAACTGGAATTCTTTCAGAGCTTTGAGTTTGAAGGTTTTTCATTTAGGTTTTTTGCAGCCTCTGCTAGATTCTCTAGGCTAGGATGAGCTATAGACTTAGGCTTTTTATGCCTTAGTTTGGTCTTTAAACATCTAACCGTTTTAAGCAACTTAAGATTCTCCTTGAGGAATTTCTTATTCCTCTTCGATTCCTTTACATGCATTTTAGCTAACCTTTCAAAAAAATCGCTTACCGCGTTTGATGTGTTTCTTATAGTCTGGTTTTGGGATTTAATGACCCTCTCAAGAAACTTCATCTCTGATATCTCTTCTTGAAGCTTTTCAATCTTTGATGATTTTCTGACCTTGCCGTGTTTTCTTATTGATGCTTCAGGGACCTCCAGATCTTGAGCTTCAAATGAAAAAGGTGCTTCTTCAGGAGTTTGAGGATCAGGGGATTCATGCTCAAAACTTTGGACTCCAAGTTTTGTTTATTCAGGAGATGCTTGTTCAGGCATCTCTTCTTCTGTAAGCTCTACCTCCTCCTCTGAATCTGTATGAGGAAGATTCAATTTTTTTTACTAGAGGCACTAATTTGCCCTTTTGTAGCTTGGCTGAAATCAAGCATCTTTTTGGCTTTCTTGGACTTAGAAGAAGAGGCTGGCTCCTCTGCAATTACTGGGGAAATGGCCCTCCTTTTCCTTTTACTGCTCTGTGGTGTTGAATACTTAGTGGATGAAGTCTTCTTTTTGTCCTTAGGCCAGGGTTCTAGTTCAAATTCACCCCAGAAAAGAAGATACTCCCAATTCTTATCCCTCTTCTACAATTCATCAAGCACTATGAGTTTGATAAGGCTATGATGGAAAATCCTACCCTGCACCTTGATAGGCTTGGACTGGACTTGGTGTGTCATTTTTGTCAAACTTCTATGAAGGTAGAAGGGCATATTCAAAGGACATCTTCCTTTGAAATGGTTCACGAGCTTGAAATGGTAGAACATTACTCTACCATATCTTCCTTCACATGTAATATATACCTGGATTTCTTTGAGAAAGTGTTGCCACTTTTCCTCCAAGTAGGATCTAGAGGTATCTTTCTTCCAAAAAACATATTTGTGTTTAGGCTAGAGATAAGACCTAAACTCGATATCTTTAGTAATGGTTGATTTAAACCATCTTTCACCAGTACTAGGCATCTATGTTGTTTCTGCAACAATGGATTCATTAACCTGTAACTCAATTGTTCCCACTCTAGCCTTGGCTCCATCAAAGGTTAATCCAAATTCCTCAACCACTCCTTGGTGAAAACCTTGTAGTTTTTCACAGTATATGTAGCAAACAACATCTTTGAACATCTGGCGAATCTCAGGGTGAGATTCCAGATATGTTATGTCATTGAGCTCCTTTCTGAGCAGAGATCCTCCCTTCTTCATCTGCAAAACAAAAGTCAACACCTGCAATACAATGGAATTGGGCTTGGGGAGACAAAAAGCATTGATGGAGGATGAATTAAGCCTCAACAAAAGAAAATGCGGGATATGAGGGAGATATTTCAATGGAAGACTGGATTTTGAAATACATTTGGCAAACAAAGGGTTTCAAATCATGATGGTAGTTCAATATTCGATCAGGAGCGTAACAAGTGGGCCATGTGATCAGTTAAGTGAAAGAAAGAGTGGCTAAGGATATTGGATAATGGCATATCTAAAATAATAGAAATAGTCTTAGATTTGATAGGTTTATGGTTAAAAAAACACCATCAAAAAACCATTATAACCAAACATGGATCGCCCAGATCACGATCTGATCTCCTTTAGTCCTTTTCGACAACACTTGAGATGATGATGGCATGTGTACTACCGACGATTTGAGAGTCCAATGGGACAGGCCAACCGTTGGAGAAATTCTTCATTTCGGCAGCTTAGAGCAGCTCGCACATGTTATTTTTGCTGTCGAAAGCTGTCACATGTTGTTTTTCCTACCAAAAGCGACAACTTTCGGCAACTTAGAATGCTTTGGAAAATGGCCCTTAGCTACCGAAAGTGGAATTTTGGATTTTTTCTAATAAAAGTACAAACTCTTCACTTTTTGAGAAGACAAGTCTAAAACTTAATTTAAAGACTTTTTCACTTAAAATTCAAAGTTGGTTCATCTAATGACCATCCTATCACCTAATGACATAAAATTGGAAAATTTATTTGAGGAGATAATCAGGCCAACAAGCCAGGAATTTCATCACGAAACCCACAAATAATATCTGAATCATCATATCTCCTAACGTTATAGGACATTAACAAAGTCTAGAAGAAATAAGTGTTTCTCTAGTATATCTCCACCGATAAGCAAATAGTAGATATTTTGATAAAGCCATCTATTCAAATATTAAAAGTATGTGTACTTAAGAGAATAGATGGGGCTCGTGGAGATGACCTCCTTATTGGAAAAGGAAGTGATTACACCCAGGTTGGGAGAGAGCACTGATATGTTATTGATTCATGGACAATCATTTTCCAGTTCGGAAAATGGTCCAGAATGGGCAGTTCCTTTCTAGTTCAGAAAGTGGTTTGATATTTATGATGGATAGGCATTTTCCAATTCAGAAAATGGTACAGATCAGACAGACATTTTTGTAATGAAAATGGTTCGATAGATTTTTGATGTACCATAGACAATGATTCCCCTTGTGGCCAGTGTGGGGGAATGGTCTACGACATTCATTCTTCTTGGAAGTCATTCTAAAAAGTGGTCAAGTATAATGGTTTTCCTCGTTGGGAAGCCATTCTTTCAAAGTTCACAATTGTGATTAGTTTCGAAGAATGATCTATTTTGGAGGTTGGTGTAGGAAAATCATTTCCTTAGGAAATGGTTTAGACAATCATTCCCTAGGGAAAACTCATTCTCTCCAGTTTGCACTATGATTAGTGCCAGAGGAATGACCCATTTAGGTGAATGGTCTAGGTTCAACAATCATGGATAGTCATTCCCTATGGCAGACTCATTCTCTCCAGGTTGCACTGTGATTAGTGCCGGAGGAATGGCCCAGTTAGGTGAATGGTCCAGGCTCAGAAATTAGGGATAGTTATTCTTCTATGCTTAAGAAGAATAGTCCAAGTATCCCATAGCTGATGTTTTACTTTCTGAGGGAAGATTCTCTTCCATATTTCACAGATGTGAGTGCAAGAATGGACCATTTGACTTAGTTTATATCATGATATTATTTTATGCAGGTTGTTATTAGATGATATGATTGTTGTGGAGACTGTAAGTCTCTGGATAGTAGTTGTATGCTATTGTGGTAGATGTTCTCCACTGGTTGTGACTATGTGTTACTGGTTAGTAGTCATGTGCTACCTGGTGTGGTTGTGTACCATTGGATAGTAGTTGTATAGTACTATGAATAGACAAAATTGTGTTCTATTGGATGGCATTGTTCTAATTGGCATGGAGACTATCACTAGTGTTGGAGATGATTTCCATCTAGATGGATAATCAATGTGAAGGTGGATGGACATTCTCCAGATGGAGAATGGTCCAAGAAGGACTGATTACTGGTGTACAGACATTATTCCTATGGAAAATGGTCCGAGACAGTCATTCTTCTAGGATGTATGTGTGGATTAGAATAATAGTCCTTGTAGCCCATGACGAGGCTTTCAACATCTAATTGGAACAATTATTCTTCTAGGACATATGTCCATATGAGAATAATGATTCTTGTATCACTCTTTGGAGTGAGTGACTTATTCAACATCATGCCTGATTACTCAGCTAGAGTATGGCTTTGAGAGATGATGCAGTTGATGCTATCAGATGATAATGATAGTGAAGGTGGTGCTCGTGATTTTATCATGAGATAGCCTGCATGGCTATAATGATGCTACCAGTTGAATGGTATGTTTTTGCTCAATACCATTACCTTTAATACCTTCCTATCTAGGAGGGAGTGTTGATATTACGGTAGTTGCAGGAGGTATTAAACCTCCACGTGTAACCCTGACAAGACTAGAATATTCTGGAAAGCAAGAAGAAATCCTAAAGCATTGGACATAACCCTAGAAGACAAGTCAGCTAAAGAAAATAATTAATATTGATTATTTATCCTCCATAAAGAGAATTCGACCCAGACAGCTAAGGAAGAGTAGTATAAATACATGATTCCAGAGCTCATTTGGACACACACAACTCACAACTGTAGAAATTTAGTAAGTGTGAAAGTTTGGAGAGTAGCTGCAACTGCAACTACTGCAACTTTTATTTTCGGTTTTAGGCTTGGAATTACTCTTGAGTATGGTTTGGAATTTTTTCTTGGTACGTGTTGAGCACTCAACACACCCTAAAAAATCCTTTTTCAAATTTTTACTTTTTTTTTAGTACCACTTGATCTTCTGCACTTTTTGATTCGATTTCATTTTTGAAAAATGTTTTGTCTTTTCTTATTTCCATGATTCTCATTGCCTATTCAGGTTTTCTTGAACTTATGAAACTTCATGACTAAAAATACCTTAAACACCTGAATAAAGAATCAACAGCTAAAAACTTCACCGAACATTATCAGGGTCATCATCGGAAGGAATTCAAAGAAGGAAAAGAACCACTTGGAAAAACTCAGTTGTCGAGCGTTGATCTCCATCGGCATCGGAAAAAGGAAGTTTTTGTTTGTGTCAAGTCTTGCATAAGGATATCCTCGATAGATGATTCCCCTTTGACATCAGTAAAAGACGAGGGCGACAGACGTTAAAGAAGAGAGAAATGATATTTATGATGACCAATGCCCCGATGCACTTTATCGGTACCGGGGGAAACCTAGAAGGATCATCGCCAACATTTTGACCACGATAAAATTTACCCCCGATCACTGATCCCCTATGCGTTCTTGGCATCAGGAATTTTTCAAGGGAGATGATCCGAAAGCACTTTGATAGGTTTATCGTTGATCGCTGACCATGGATACTTTTTTTTCACCAGCCATTGAAGGTTTGTTTTAGAACAAATAACTTAAGGAAAGTCCCGATTTCGATTAATACATGCGAATTAAGTCACCGGTATTCAACGCCACATGTATTTACCATATTGGAGAACCGTATGGTCTAGATTTACCCCGAGTCATTCTTGGTTCCCTAAGTCCGAGTCACACCTCCGAGTAAGCGCTGTCATGTCCGCAATGTACGATAAAATCTATCGACGTCAGAATTTTTTTCAAGAGTTTATCAATGAAAACGTTCATAGCACACCCCCGATCCTCCCACTGAGAGAGCGACACGATGGGATCTTTTAACATTACATACGATCAGATTTTGAGCATTTAATTAGATAATTAATACCCAATACCGCATTAGTTTCTACCTTGTGTGCCAATCAAAACAGTCGTTTAAAATCACCGATATACCACATCACCACCCGCACCTCCATCATCAACCCATGATGAATTTAAGTTATAGAGGTTCGGTGGCAGATTTGTTAAAATTTCACTCATAACCCAAATTGAATGGATGATGCGACACGATAAGATCTTCCATGTTTAAATTCTCTTGAGCTATTGTAAACAAAATCATTCTATGCATAAGAGAATTCTGGAGCATCTGAAGGAGCAAGACGAGCGACTTGAAGGCTGTATCAACTCCGTGATTATCAAAATAACTAGGTTTTAACAAGCTTTAGAGGTATGTATCTGAGTCTGTAAATTTTACATGGCTATGATTTATGTGTTGTTATCCGGTTTTTGTTTTACAGAGTCTCTGAAATTTTATTTTAAGTTGCAGGAACAATGCCGCCAAGAAATCCAAACACTAGATAATGGTCGAGGGCACCGAAGCTGAAAGAACCAGAGGTAGGCAAAGGCTCTTCTCCAGGGGTCACAAAATAATTGGAATATGCCCCGAGGCCGGAACCTGTCATTAAGATAAAAACGAAGAAGGTTTTCATCTAGCTTCCGACCTTTGGCGATATAGAGGCAAGCACCGGGTCCAATATGGTGCTCCCACATTGGGAGGATATCTTTAACAATATTAGTTGGGAGGAATACCCAGAATATGTCCCACACAGTGATCCATGTGTAAGGGCGCTCGACGAAAAGGTGTTCCCGAACATTTGACGGTCGTACCTACATATGGTGGTAAGAAAAACCCCCGTTTTTCCCTGAATAGAAGTCTCGAAGTGGCTCATCGACCACACAAAAACACATAAGTGTTTAATCAACGATGACAATGCCGGGTGTCGGAGTGTTCCTTCCAGTATAAGTTCAGAAATACTACAAACTCAGAGACCCCGAGGAGCATCTAAATACAGATTTCATCGTGAAGTTCTACGAACGCCACGACACTAGTCGAGTAATGGCCTCATGGTGGAGGGAGGACAAGAAGTTTAAAAACTAGAGCACTAGCTAGTATGGGACAACTAACTTAATGGAGCCATACGTCTATTTTGTGGCTCTCATTTTCCGATTACACAGAGAGAAATATTTCTCTAGGTTTGCAGAGGCATGGATGCCTTTGGCATACACAGTTGCAATCGTCGGGTGCAACTTCAACTGGGGAGAAATAATATCCAAGCAATTGACCATCTGTGTGAAGCAGGCCTAGGCGCCAAACGAAGGGGAAGAACCAACGTTTTACATGGATTCAATCTTGCTCGATGTCATTTGCGCCATAAATGTCTTTGTCGACATGAATCTGAGCTGGCATGTAGCAGAACTCCCAGTCCACGTCTACTTCAATGTGATATGGGAAAACAGGTACAATGATTCCTACTCTCTCATCTGCGACGAATTCATCGCTCGAATTTATTTTATTATTTTTAAGAAGGAATGCCCAAGTCTATCGGCGACAACAAAAAGGATGATATCTAAGGTAAGCCATTAGTATTTGGACGAGCATGCCACCTACATCAGGGTGTTCAGGGCCACTAGAGCACCAAATATCCTACCAGCTCATGTCCCAGACCAACTGGTAGTAGGAGAAAGATGCTATCAAACCATCTTGCAAGGATACAACGCCACCTTGGTTAAAGACAAGAAATGTGCATTCATACCCTATGGTTTCCTTGTACGTTTCTACTTGGTAAAGGACACCTCTCAAGCCAAACAAGAAGGGTTGAGCCAACTAGAGTTCAGATTCCCAACGAGCCAATTCCACAATCACGATCCAGAGGGCCTGGTCTTGCAACATGCTTCACAAGTGTTGTCCTATTGACCGTACGCCCACGACAAATTCAAAGGCAAAGTCTTCATAGAAAATGCCCAGGACTGGGATGAGGTGGTATAAAGGATGGTCGGCCCAAAAATGACCAGGTTCAAGGCCATGAGCCTGGATGAACAGGTGACGACAATAGAACAGTCAGCTCAAGAGGCCCTCAGAGCCAGGGAAGAAATTAGAGTGGCAGAGGAAACAAAGGTTCCCCTGTTGGCTTCGGTGTAGAACAGGGGATTTCCTATTACACAAAAGGAAAAGGCAAGGGGATTGATCCTGATAGAACAAGAACAAATATTAATTGAAAATTTTCAATATGACTCAGACCTCGTATAAATGGAAAGGGTCCCTGCCGACAACCCAGTTGAAAGCCGGGTAGGTCCAAGTGGCCCAGAATTAATAAAAATTGAAGAAATCGTTTGATTAGATAACCCTGAAGTTACAACGCCACATACCGGATCACCAGGGGACGTTTTAGCTCAGCCAAATATAACAAGAACATTAAGGAGAGAAATTGCACCAAACCCCCTCCATGACTTGATAACAATCTATGATGATGAGGAGAGTTCGGAGGTGTCCTTGATGACTCTGGTGTAGATCACAGAGTTAAATGAGCCCAAGAAGGCATCTTCCCTAACTCACGATGCTCAAATTTGAGGCCTTCCACATAATTACCAAGAGGTCAAAAGTGTCTTAGACACTTAGCTACTCGATGTACCAAAGACCCAAGTGGATAGCCCAACGGACGAGCCAGGGTTGAGCAAACAAAAAGAGGAAGTTCCACAACAAGAAATCGGCCTCTCAACAACCGATTATCAAGTAAGTACTAAGCCTACCCCTGATGCTTCAATTTAAGATGGTACTTTGCCTCCCGATGAGAAACAAGTAGAGGCTATACCTTTGAAACACAGATAAGAGGTTCACAAACCCATTCTTGAAAAAATATACACCGTCGGGGGCCTGGGAAATATGCTTACCTGGGGAGATCAACAAATCCCCAAACCCATGGATGAGGTTGCTGATATACAAGCCATCTCCTATGACTAGAAGAGGAAAGACATCGTCAATAAAACCACCAAGAAGAGGAGGCTTAATCTAGATCGCTCCATCCTCATCACCACAGAGGAAACATTGATTAGCATGGAGCATGCCAAGACCTCCGAGCTTATCAGCGCAGGGATGGAAATCATAGATGCCACCCTGGATAGAGAGAAAAGGGATGAAGAGGAGCTAGTTGCTACTTTGAAGGATATGGAACATCTACACCATTTGGCGAAATATTATCAGGACTCCACATAGGCCACGATGTTCTTGTGAAATGAATTCCAGGACGCCTATAATAAATTTACAAATGACCGACACCTTTTCACTACAAGAATAGTTGATTTCCAAGAAGACACCCTCATGGCGCTGGAGACGTGAAAATATATGGAAAGGTAGTATGAGAAAGTATACCAAGGCGTGGAGAGGATCGACTACATTAGTGTCATTCAATAGGGTCGAGACGCCGAAGAGCATGACATTCGGGTGCTAAGGGATAACAACATTGATCGCATAAAGAAGTTGGTCAAATACTGGGTGAAAATGGCCCAAGAGACTCATCAGGAAATCCAAGAGAAATGGGCCGAGGGCGAAAAGAGATGGACCAAGGTCAACCAAGCAATGAGAGACATCGACCTCCAGAATTCGTCACACCCGATGAATTTTTCAACTTGCATGACATAGTCAAATTACATGTCGAACAAGACTCATTGCGGGATGCAAAGATAGAAAAGGTAGTGAACATGACATCGGGTCAAGTGAAGTAGTTCATGGAACACCTGATCAAGGATCAAACAATGTTGCAGCAGTTAACTTCCAGAGTAGTCAAGTATCGAGCACAGACAATAAGGATAAAGGAAATCCTTTCAGCCCTAATGGACCAACACAGATTCTCGTATGCCAACACATGCAAGGATATCTTCATCCAATGGTCGGAGTACAAGAAGAGTCATCCACTCAAGTGAAACCATTTGACGACTCTTGGAAGAATGAGCGATGAAAGCACCATGTGGCAATGCTTTGTTTTACTTAAGCTTGCACTTTTTGATAGCTATTTTTAGTTAATAATATGTTATAAATAGGAGGATCAACCTGTTAACAAGAGGTCGATGGTTGTTGCAAAGACCCTCATTTTTGGATTTGTAAAGAACTATTTTGGAGCTACCTTAATTGATAAGTCCTGTTTAGGACCATAGACAAGTTGTGTTTTTCATAAAAAGCGTGTGTGATTGGATCTGAAGAAGAATTATTTCTGATTTTATCTCATGAATGGATGTTGTAACGAGTAAGAGGCTCTGAATCTGTTGATAAGTTATTTGATTCAATATTTTTATAGTTCTTGTCTTTAATGATGAAAAGTAAATCGTTGTGTTGATATATGATTGGTGATTAGAGTTAAGGAAACTATTTTTCTTGCCATCGTTTATTGCATGTATGTTTTCTCCTGATAATCGTATCTCAACCAATAATTAGAACACCAACAGGTTAATGTATTAGTACTAGGCCCGTTGTAGGTGTAAGAATCATTGTATGCATTCTTGAGCAGAAGGGTTATCATGAACTCAGCCTTCTTCAATAGTTAATTCCTTCCCCTTTGTTACCCAACTAGTTTATACTATCATTTATCTTGTATCAGTCCCACCTATAAGAGAAAATACAAAAATAGAACGTTTGAACTAAAGGAGGAGTTTTCAGAAGAAGACATCCAATCGATCACTATGTAAATCCCATCGATTAATTGGCTGGATCACAAGATATGGAGAACCATTCCACCATTAAACACTGCAGAGTCTAATTGGGCCTTGGTGGTGGATTTGGTTCCTACTGTTGAGTTAAAGGGATTTAGGACCCCTCAACAGTACACTAGCTATGGAGAGTGGTACACTACCTTGGTTGACTATTGAGTCTAGGTTTTTCTTCTGGAATTATTCTCTCTATCAAGGTTAAGGTGCTAGAGGTGGATTTGGCCTATGGTTGGGTGACAATATTGCTATATTTTCTATGGTGAAACGAGCACACCTATTTTTATAACAATCCATGGATATGGAATCTCAAGGCCTATCAAGAGTAGGAAGAGGGGTGTATAGCCCCTATTTATTCATGGTGGGTTTGGAAATGATGCAGGAAGTGTAGGATCTGATATAATTGTGGATATCTAGTCAAAGCTTCAACCAATAAAAATGATTTTGCAGTATTGCCACTTTTGTTTCCACGTTGAAGTGTCATGTCACCCGATTGTAATGGGATTACCAAATCATCTATGCACGCTTGCTTGAAGGAACAAAAATATGGCTTAGATGGAATAGTTGTCCATCCTAGAGATGAAAGTATGGAATTGATTTTCCTATGCTCAATGTCTTATAGGTAGCAGGAAATTTAGAGTCACTATTATACAATTGCAGCCACCTAGAGGTATTACACCCACGAGATTTAAGAATTTTGATTAGTGCCACAACTAAGGGTCAACTAAGGTCATCTTCAACATGGTTGGTGTTTCCCTTGTTGTACTTGATGTTCAAGTGGTATTGTTTCATATTTGTGAACACTTTTGATGCCAATCATTCTATAACTTTCATTGTGTCTACATGAATTGCATAGGCCTTTGATCGGTGTGGATTATCCTTTCCTTTCCTAGAATGTAATTATTCCACTATCGACATGTCTGGACGATGGAGTACATATCTTTGTTGTAGGTGGGGTATCTGTGAACAAAATCAGATAATTTTTCACTATGATAGGCCACCGGATGCCCATGCTAAGTGAGGGTTTCATCGATAGCAGAACCTGAAGCATATGTCTCAATCTCAAATGGTTGTTGAAGATATGGAAGAATGAGTATTGGTGTCGAGTAGAGGCAATATTTCAAATCCTTGAATTATTTTTGTTGTGATGCAGCCCAAACAAACTTGGCCTTGGCTCCACCCTTGGTCACCTGGCTTAGGGCCCAAGGAATATGAGAAAACCCCAACACAAACCTACAATAAACTTGGCGAGGCCCAAGAAGCTCCAGATCTTAGTTAGTGTCTTTAGGGCCGACCAATCATAGATGAATTAGATCTTAGTTGGATCCACATGTACACCATTCTCATCCATGTTGTATCCCAAATATTTAATTCTTTGCATGTCGAAGGAACACTTCTCCAAATTGACATATAAATTATGTTGTTGTAGGGTTCCTAAGACCTATTTAATTTTGTTCAAATGTTCCTCCCATATTTTTCTAAATATGAGGATTTCATCCAAATATACAACCACAAAGGAGTTTATGAATGGCCTCAATATATCATCCATCATCCAGATGAATGTGATCGGGGAATTGGTCAAGCCAAAAGGCATGACCAACCACTCGAAGAGACCTTATTTACACTTGAAGGATGTCTTACATACATAGTTTTTCTCAATTGATACATGTTGGTAGCTTGAATTCAGATTAATATTAATGGAAAATTTAGTGCCCTTGAGCTAATCTAAAAGATCATCAATCTGAGGGATTGGGTACCAGTTTTTTACTGTGATCTTTTTCAAGGCTCTGTAATCAATATAAAGTTTCCATGTCCCATCCCTCTTCTATAATAGAACAATTGGGTTCTTACAAGGTGAGGAGATTGGTTTAATGTGGCCCTTCAGAATCAACTCTTCAATTTGGCATTTGATTTATTAATTCTCCATAATAGAGCACCTATACGCAGGACCATTAGGTATAGGAACACCAGGTGTGAAATCAATTGATTGATTTACCTAACAATGCAAAGGCACCCCAGTAGGTAAGGAAAACATGTCTTTGTACACTTCTACTATCTTGTCCACCTGCTTCTGTTATGTAGAGATATCACATGTAGAGGTTTTGGAGGTTGTAGTGACCTTCCGTTCGCCTTCTGACTAGACCATAAAGAGGAAAAATCTCCTGGTATGAGAGACCACCTTTATGTAATGCTTCACAAAGATTGAAGAGATCGCGGTAGTTGGGACTGGCTCCGGTACCCTGTAGGGATGACCTCGCAAAGTAATAATGACACTACGAGGCCTAGATTCATAAAAACCATGACGCTTCCACATATATGGTTGTCCTAAAAACATATCAATAAATTAAAGTGGGGAAACATCACACAATACCTCGTCTTTGAAGGGTTTGATTCCATAGTGCAGGAAACATTGTTGGCTGATGCAAATGTCTCAACCCTAGTTGAGCTAACCGATGGTGTATGGTTGAGGGTGTGGTGTCGTTTGTAAGTTAAACCTCTTGACAACCTCTAGTGAGATTAGATTATTCTATATACCTCTGTCAATAATCAAGTGGAGTGGGGTCCCCTTCACCCATGTTTGTGAGTGGAAGAGGCACTCCCCTTCTTCATGATCCTCTAGTTCCTCTGGTTGGACATCTGTGAAAGCGATGGTGACATTGGGTTTTGCGTCAATGATATGTTTTCACTTATCTTCTTCCGAATCAGAGTCTGAGTTTACATATGAATTTGAGGCTTTCATATCAACCAACAATGAATGTTTGGAGAGACCATCATCAATGTTGTGCCAAGGGATTTTATGGAACTCACACCACTTTCCAATGTCCTTCTTCAACTTCTTGTTACCCTTCTTTTCTTGTGGCTTGGACTAGTTGTCTTAGTTTGGGCCATCCTTGCTATGGGATTTAGGGCCAACTTTACAATGCTTCTTCTATGATGGGTTTGTAGAATTGAAATCACGCTTATACTTTTTCTTGAAATTTTTCTTGATATTGAAAGTATATCGGTAAGCGGCTCTCAGTGAGATGTCCAGGAACTCCATATATATTTGGATGTACCTATGTAGACCAATGTGGTACTTCACAACCAGGTTTTTCTTGAAGTCTTTATTACCTAGATTTGTGTGCAAGGTATAGAATATTTTGGTGTACTACAGGATCGTCTTGTCTCTCTCCTGATGCAGAGTTGTCCATCTCATGTACTAGTCATCATAGTTTCCAATAGGGTAGTATTTCTCCTTGAGGGCATAAAAAATATTCCCAAGTGGGTCTTGACCAAAAACTTGAAGACTCATCTCCGAAATGTTGCTCACAATATGTCTTCCACTAATATCTAACACGGGGAAGGGCCTTAAAGAGCGCAAAGGTGATTTTTTCACTATTGGAAAAATGTTTGGTAGAAAAATAAACCTCTAGTAGATTTAAACTTTTTCCATAGTGTCGACATCTATCTGACCTTCAAATAAAGGAATATCAGATTTAACTTGTACCTTAAAGGGCATCAAACCTTTGAAGTGATTACTAGTTGAAGGTGCCTATGTTGATGTTGGCAATTGTTGAAGGATCTGGCTGAAGTTATCCATCATCTTGTTCCTCTATCGTGCGAGGGATTCCTCAAGCAATAGTTTGATAGTATCTCTTACTCCATCATATATCTTTTATTCTACCATGGTAGGCTTCTTGGGCCATTGGGAGTGTTCTTCTCCAATATCAACCAATTCGAGACCCAATTCTTGATAGTCGAGCCTCGTCTAGGACATGCACAGAGAAACAAAAAGGAGCAAACTGCTATGATACCATTGATCCAAAGTATATTGAGAGAAACATGAAGATATATATATAACAAGGAAACACATAGATATTTAGCAAGAAGCATAGTAATATAGTTAAAATCAGATTCTATTAATGACTATCTCAAATACAAAAGACTATAAAATGCAAAGCACACCAGCTAGCTAGAATGGTGGTAGCTTATCTATAAAGAGAGAGATGTGTCGACTATTCTCATTCGCAAGAAGATGATTACAAAGAGGTTGAAAATTCCTTTTAACATAAATAATCATTGAGAAAACAATAAACATTCAAAACCCTAACCCCAGAAGATGAAACACCAAAAGGTTTGTGGGCCCCGATGTGGTTAGTTGATACATCAACTTCTCGGGGGCACACATTTTGCATGCGATCTCCGTTTGGGGTGCTCATTACCTTGTTAGAAATGTCTATATGATAAGTAAACATTCCACTTAGCCTAACATCTACAATAGATTACATTCCAGGCATTGTCGCATAGAAGAAACATCGTTTAGGGCCTCAAAATGGCCATAGAAGTTTGGGACCCAAAAAATCGTAGAAAAATTGTCAATATGTGGAACCATTATGAATTAGTGGAATAGGTGGGTGGCCACCACTATACACTTGGAACATAGACTGACCCTATTACATATATATTTACACATTACATGTACATTTATCCCCAAGTATGTCGCCCCTTGGGGTCATATCATATACATTTAACCCTATATATGCCTGTCCTAGGTCATAACATAGTACCCTCCTTCAAAAAGTTTTTTCCTCAAAGCTTTTCAATTACAGGCTTCACATATGATCAGGAAATATTTTAAGGACGAAAATTCATATTAAAATGTAGAAACATGGGCTAATATTACTAGTCCTTAATATGCAAAATGTAAAATGTTAGGCGATAGTTTTGTAAAAATATTCAAATTTCAAAGGATTTTATATACTTTCTATAAA